>APFE030797417.1:0-17403 GCA_000404065.3 Pinus taeda | reverse complement strand
TTTTCAAACAAATTTATGTAAATTTAAAAATACACAACTTTTAAGAGCTTGATTTTGAGCTTGTTGATTTGATTGACCTTGAAAATTTTGGATCTTTATGATTTCAGCCTCCCAAGGTCTGAAATGATGGCATGAGGTATCTCTCTATGTCTTCTTTTGGAACCCACAAGTCAGACCTAGATTCGATTCTTCAAGGAAAATTTATGCCAAATATACCATGAAGACTTGATTATGGACTCAATTAGTAGAGTAAACTTATATGGCATGCCACATGTCATTGTTGGGGCTTGGTTTTGCCCAATTTTGACACCCTTTGCATACTTTACCTCTCCCATTTTGAACTATCTTTAACCCCTATTATGCCTATTTCGATTATAATAACTAGGTTTTTGCCAAAAGTATGTTGTATGCTGAAGGTATGCAAACTAACATGAAAAAACATCTTTTACCTTAACCTTAAGCATTCCTTAAAGCTATTTGTTCTTTATTTAATTATCATGCCAACTAATCTAGAGTTCTTGTGCAAATTTGTTTTGATTTGAAACAAGCCCACATTTCTTACAAACAGCTTGTGTGATCCTATTTCCTACAGATGCTCCAGAATTCCTGCAAATGTGGATTTCCTGCAACCGCCTAGATTTCCTACAGCAAAATCGGTGGTTAGCTATGTTCCACGAATTTATAATTCAAACGGGAACATGGGTTTTGTGGGGAATCTATCACATATGGATGTTGTCCTATTGTCCATTTCAGATCCGTCAACGAAACCACCCAAATTTGCAAACCTTCTCTCGTTCGTCATATGGAGGAAAGCTACAACCATGTAACGAATTTCGTCTAATCCATTCTTTCAGTCATGGATTAGAATTAGCATAGCTAAATTTAATATTTTGTAATAGGATTGTTAGCCAATGGCTTCGATTAGTAGATTTCCTCACTTTGAGACATATATGGGCTTTTGTATTTGTATAAATTTTGTTCTAGTTTATATGGTAGGGGGTTGCTAGGTTGGTTTCGGCTGATTATGTATATTAGATTGTACTCGACTGATATCTTTGCAGATTAATATAATATTATATGTTTTGTCTATTTCATTGAGAAAGCTCTTCTAATTTGAAGGAGTTGTGAGTAAGGGAGGGCCCCCTTTGCTGAAAACTCTCGTATTTTAGTGGGTATGCATTTTATTTCTGTTATGTAGTAATAATTTGTTCTTACAACTAATGTACTCTTTCAGATATATCAGTAGCAAATGATTGAATCAATGATTTTCATGTTAATGTGTGGATTTCATTTAATCAAGATTTGATTTATAATGTTGAGTGAATTTCTGAGTTTGGTGTAAGTTTGTTTTTTGTATCTTTTCCTAATCAGAGGGATGTTTCAATCCACTCCATAGCCTTTGCTGCTAAATGATTGATGCAGGAAATAGGCATTAGTTTGGTATGATTGACTAGTTAGATTAGTCATCACTCATAGTGTGAAGCCTGCATATATTTTGCGCAAAATCTCACAAGCTTACCTGTGATGGGTTGATGATTTATGTTAACCAAATTATAAGTTTATAATTTCACTCAATATTTTGGCGTTGTTGTCGGGGAGGTTCTAAGGGATAATACTGAAGTGTTTTTGTATCACATGTATTGTTTGGAATTTTCAGGATTGGGGGAGTCGAAGTGGTAAGACAAAGGACAAAGCCTACACACCTGAGGAGGTCATAAATTCGCCAAATCTATGTCCTGATTGTTTGGTAGGTAATTTTCTTTGAAATTGTTTGCATAGTAGATGATAGGGTCCAACATCTATAAATTTCTTTTGTGGTAGTGTGAGCACCAGTTCATTTACTAATACACTGGCAAGGAAAAATAAGTCTGCAAGATATAAGGCAGCAAGGGAAGAAGAGTCTGGACAGGAGGTTTGTAGTCCTGAAAAGAGCCCAGAACGTATTCCTACTTCTACAATAGCAACTTCTGTAGGAAAATATTTTATTTCTTCCCATTTTGAATCTCATCTCACAAGGAATACAACATATTTGCTCAATGGTCAGCCTAAAAAGGAAATCCTCGTCAATCCCATTCAAGAACCAGAATTTCAAATGATTGATTCTGCACAATCTATAGTTTACAAAGGCCCCACTTCCTTTTGGTCTAGAATGACTCATGAAGAGGGGACTAGTAACACAGATGGATATGATGAGAAGGAAGAAGAACTGGTCACATTCGAATTCCCTATCAAGGAGGTTGGTGGAGCTACTCAAATGAAGAATATTCCTCCCTCAGCCTTGCCTAACTTTCGTGGGGTTCCCAATGAAGATCCTGATGACTTTTTGTTCAAGTTTGATGTGTTATGTGGGAGCTATGATTATTCTTCCAATGCTTAGAAGTTGAAGTTGTTTCCAGCAACATTGAAGGATGCAGCTCTCAGGTGGTTTATGGGGTTGGCTTCAAACTCCATTACAACTTGGGATGAAATGAAAAAGGTATTCTTGAAGTAATATTAAGATTATTGCAAGACTAGGGACCTTAGAGAAGAAATTTTTTGCATGACTCAAAAGGACGGGGGGAGTCTTGAGAACGTGGTGGAGATATTTTATTATAATCTACAGATATCCAAGATGAATCAACTAAGAAAGGATACTAAAATAACAATTTTTCTCATAGAAATCAAACCAAAATCTCTGGAGATTTTTAACTTAATGGGAGGAGGTGACATATCAAAGTTGGGCTATGATGAGGTATGTAAGATATGTCAACAATATTCAAGAGGAAATTCTAAAGTTGGAGGAGGAATAAGAGATACTTCTTACAGGCTTGTCAAGTGGGTTGCTAGAGTTGGAATAACCAAAGCTGAAATGGGTAATTTATTTGAAAATTTTAGAACTAATATTCTTAGCACATTATCTTCTCAATTATATGTTTTGTAGGCTAAGAAGAAACAGGAAAAACAAGAGGAACTAGAGAAAACCCTGAGCATGTTTTGTTCGAAATGGAGGAAGAAGCATGCCTTGAGGGAATGTCCTGCAGATAGTATAGAGGTATGCCAAATTTGTGAAGCTGAGCATTCCACTTATCAATGCCCTTCGCTTCCTGAAATTAAAGAAGCATATCTAGAAAATCGAGTTTTCAATGCACTTTATGTAATGGAACCTCAAAGACCATGGCAACCATGTGTTATAGGTATGTCTCAGTTGCATTATCAAGTTCCTTATACTCAAAATCAGATGTGGAATATTCCAATGCCCTGGCAATCTTGGCCTCCACAACAACCTTGGTGGGGGAACTTTTCTTACCCTACCACACAGAATTTTCCTTCTCAAAACTTTTATCCACTGCAACCCACACAATAGTAAATGATTCAACCTCAACAATAGCAACTTCAGTTTCCTGCCCCACCGAATCAACCTTGTCCTATGCAACTTCCTACCCAGCCAATGTCTAACCCCAATAATAAAACCATCCAATCCACTCACAACATTGGATTGGTCACTTATCCCACTTTTCCTACCTACTGTATTGCACCACAGTTGCTGCAGGAAATTTTTGTTCATGTGTTACAGGAACTTCCTATGTCGTTGTAGGAAATCCAACTTAGATCCGAAAAAGTGGTGACTTAGCCTGAAATAATTGAAGAGACTGTGGAGGAAGATACTCTAGAAATGCCTGAAGTTGAAGCTACACTTGAACCATCAGAACAACCTACTTCAAGGCCACAAGAACCTTCCTCATCCCATATGATCCAGCCTCCTTTTCCAGAGAGGTTGGAAATGAAACTAAAACAACCCGAGTTTGATCTTTTGTCTGAACTGAGAAATGTATGCATTAAGATCCTGTTGCTACAAGCATTTAAATATATCTTGATCTATGCCAAAAAAATAAGGGATCTATGTACCAAGAGACCAGGAAGATAAAAGAGAGAACTCTCTACAATTCAAGTAGGTGGAAAGCTTGCAAGTTTAATGTCTACCAGATTTGTTACCAAAAAAATTGCACACCCTGGAATCCCTGTGGTTACCACCTTTATCAATGGACAACCTATAAAGAACACTTTAATTGATTTGGGTGCATCCATTAATGTGATGACTATGGAAACCTTATCTCGAATAGGAACCTTTGACTTATTGCCTACTCCTACCATGTTAGAGCTAGCAGATAGGTCTAAGGTAAAGCCAGAGTGGGTATTAGAAGACATTGTCACCTCATTACACAAAACTAACTTAGGAGGGCATCCTTTGATCTTGGGGAGACCGTGGTTAGCCATGGTAGATGCTTATATAGGGTTTAGGTCTGGAAGCATGACCATCACTCATGGGGCTGAAACAAAGCACATTAATTTGTATCCCCTTGCTCAACCTCTCTTAAGATCAGAAAATACACATTGGGTTGAAGAAGAAGAGCATGATTCATAATGTACCCGACCAGTTTTGACAATATCCTAAGCTATGATCCTTAAAGAAACTTCAGAAGAGAATTTAATAAATTATTGCATTTATAATCATGTTTTTTCGCAGCAAGAAGAAGGGTAATCTAGTCATAATTTAGATTTCATTACTAATTTGCAGGATTTTCATGAGCATAGTACATCAGCCGAATTACATTCAATGCTATTATCTGCATTTCCTACATATTCCATGACTGAATGGGGGAGTAATGTAGTTGAGATATTTCCTCAAAAAACTTTGAATATTAATTCTATCTTAACCCCTAAATAGGAAAAATAGTTAATTCAAGCATTGAAAAACTTTTCAAACACTTTTGCTTGGGAATACACATATATGATAGGAATTCACCCAGACACATGCATTCATCATATTTATATAGAAGAGAAATCTAAGCCTGTGAGACAGCCACAAAAGAGGATGAACCCTGCTTTAAGGTAAATTGTGAAACATGAATTGTAGAAATTGTTAAATGTAGGGTTCATCTATCCTATCTCGAATATCCAGTGGATATCACATTGGTTATTGTCCCCAAAAAGAATGGTAAATGGCGAGTGTGTGTGGATTACAGGGAACTAAATAAGGCTACCTTGAAAGATCACTTTCCCTTGCTTTTTATAGACCAAGTACTCGACACTTTAGCAGGAAAAAAATATTTTTCCTTCCTAGATGGGTTTAGTGGGTACAATCTGATTAGGATCACTGTAGAAGACCAGGAAAAGACTACATTCACATGTCCATAGGGCACCTATGCATATAGGTTATTACCATTTATTCTATGCAACGCACCAGCCACATTCCAACGAGCGGTCATTGGTATTTTTCTGATCTTTTACATGATTGCATAGAGGTTTATATGAATGACTTTACAGTTATTGGTGATACTTTTGAAGAGGCTTTACATAATCTTGAGAAATTTTTGCAAATATGTAGAGAAACTCTTCTCTCATTAACTAGAGAAACTCTTCTCTCATTATTTGAGGGTTGACAACCCTTTGACTTGACTCATTACAATTCGCGCTCTGTGCACTTCGCAGAGCCTTTACAATAACATTACCCAAAATTGTGGGCTTTAAGCCCCAAAACCGTTACACGGAGAATCTGTTGCCCAACAAGCCCCCAACACAAACATCATGACTTTCCCTCGAGTCATCATGCTGGTGTGGCGATCTTTGCTCGGAGTCCATCCAACAACTTCTGCACTCCACGGACGTCTGCCACACATTCCTCTACTATCTATTGAATCAATTGTGCGTGACTCTCTAATGCATCGTTATCAGAGGCACCATCTTACCTTTTTGCATATGTATCCTTAATCTGGGCCAACTTCCCCTCAATTGTGGCGATGACCGTGAGTGCTTCCTCAAGCCAAGGCTGAATGCATGCTTTAAGTGATCAGGAGCTCAAGTCTGAGCCAGGGAAAAAGCTCAAAATTGAAAGTGTTCAAAATTACTTGCAACCTGAACGACTGGATAGGCCTCGTTGAAACGAACCTGTAGCCATGAACAGCACTCAAATCCAACATTGTATGGAGGAGTTATCGCATTTTGATATATATATATATATATATATTATATATATATATATATATATATAATAATATATATATATATATATATATATAATATAATTATATATTCCTTGGAATATTCCATGAAATATTCCCCAAAATATTCCAAGGAATATTCCATTTTGATGGCCAATTAAAGGATGCCACATGGCTTGCCCAGAGGGCGCCATGTGGCCCTTAGAACGCAAGTTTGTTTTGGCAAAATTTTATGGAGCTCGTAAGAATCGACCCTGGGTGGGGTGGCCGCCAACCCACAGGGCCGACCGGTCCGCCTAACATTGGTTCTTAACAACCATGGGGATTAATACATATTTGAAGTTTAATGAACGTTAAGTTTGGGTAGAAAAGGGGTCGGCCCCCTAACCATATAACCTTGGGCTCGGAACCACACCTTATACCCAACAGTTACAGTTTGGCACGATGGTTAAGGGATAAACTGGTCACATGTGCATGGTAACTGCCGGTGTTTATAGTCCATATGGCAGTCAATTTGGCGGAGTCCACAAATTTAGGAACGGTGGCCAAAAATAGTGGATTTAACTGCCAGTTAGCCAAGTTTAGCGGAGATTTTCAAGGGAAAATTGGAGAAAAATTGAATGAGCCATAACTTTGGCTAGGAGAGGCCTTTTGATGCGATTTTGTTTTTTGATTTTGGCTATTCTAGGCATTCCAGAGCCATTGGGACAGGTTTCATAGCCAGTAGAGGTCATCTTCAGGTACTTATGTAGTGAAGAGGTTCTAGGAGCCACTAGGGCCTAGGCAGTGTTGGAGTTGTATTGGGTTGTGTGTATCCATTGGAGGTGAAACAATAGTCATTTTTTCCTATTTCCTGTGTTCTGAATTCATTTTCACAGTTGATTTTGCCCGTTTAGGTTTTTTATTCATTGTATAACCATTTTGAGCATCTAATCAAAGCAAGGACATGCCCATTTGGGAGTCTTGGACCTAGCAAATGTAGCCCAAGAGGGGTGAACTGCTTCATTAGTTGTTGTGTTATATGTGGTGAACTTTTCTTGTTGTGTTTTTCAAATCTGATATATTAAATAGGAAAATGAAATAACCCTCCTTCACAATAAAGGCTCAGAAAATTAACCAAAAACACTTTGTTTCATTTGCAAGACATCTATAATAGTTTGCACCTGTAATTTAATGGAAATGAATACTTTGCGCAGCAAAAACAAGTAGTTTCATTTTCAGATCAAGTTGGTATCAGAGCCAGGTTATTGTTTTTGTGAATCTGTGAGCGATAATATAAACTATAGATAGAGTCTGAAGCAAGCCAGGAAGCCTTCGAAACACTTTTGTTATACAATTGTGAAGTGGATAAAATCTCCTTCAGTCAATCTCTAGTTTAGTTTATATTTTGAGTATTAGTTTTGTGCAAAAGGTGTTAAAACAGTGTAAGAGATTGACTGTTTTGTGCGTTGCAAAATGGTTGATTGTATGAGTTTGCTTGAGTTGAAAGGATAGCTGATGTTAGCTATGTCTTGGAAAGGGTTGAAGACTATTTTCCTTACCCCAAATTACCTCAAGATTATATTTGGAAAAGCAAACCATTTGATTAGTGTTTGCTACAAAAGCTATTGGAGTTTGTGTTTTATGGCTACTTGAATAAGAGTGTAGCTATAAAGACATTTGGTTAAAGCTTGTCATTTGTTTGAAATCTTTGAGAAATTTGTTTTGAAGTTCCTTTTGATAATTTTACCATTTACATAATGTCAACTACATCCACAAGTGAAGTTTCCTCCTTCACAAAATTCTTCAATCATGACATGAAGAATGAGTTCATTAAGGTGAAGGACATGGTGCAGATTCTCATTGAGGATCAAAGAGAAAGTGTTAGGCTTCACGCACAATTGTTAGCTATGAAGGAAGAGAAGGAAACAATTCTCCAAAGACTGCATGACATGGAGAAACAACTCCTTCAAGCTCAAGGAGCTTTGTCCAAGAAAATGCCTGAGGATGAGGTAAATCATTCAAACTTGTCTTCAATTTCCTCAATTGAAAAGTGTGTTGGTTCTTTTGAAAAACATACAAGGGGTATAGGTTCCAAATTAATGTTTAAGATGGGCTATCATGAAGGCAAAGGTTTGGGCAAGCATGCACAAGGCATTGTTGACCCTATTTGGGTGGTTGAGCGTCCCAAGAATGTTGGTCTTGGATATGAACGGTTTAATGGCGAAGAATTCAAATCCTTGAATGCATGTGATGCAAATTTAAAGAGAACCATTATCCCAAGTTCTCAAATGCATATATGTCAAAATTGTTTTAAGGATGATTTCCATTATTTGAAGCCATCATTGCAGCAAGTAGAGGGTAAACATGTCGCTTATGGCGAACATGCAAATGTAAACAGTTTTCAAGACAAGAACAGTGATGAAAGGTTGAAAAAGAAAGTTGTCTCCTCTACCAGTTCATCATCTCTCGAAGACAAAAAGGATGGACATTCCATGCAGAAAAAGAGGTATAATTATTCACATGATCAATTTGATTATGTTTTAGCAAAGAATGATTATTTTTCTTGTTCAAATGAAAGGAAGTTTTGGTGCACATTTTGTGGTGGATTTAACCATGTTGCTTCAAGATGCTGGTTGAAAAAGAAAGCCCACAGGAAGCAAAAGAGGCAAAGAAAACTTTCTCAAAAAGTGCTTAAGAATTTCACATTTTGTCAAAAGAAGGGACATAATGTCTCTCATTGTTGGACCTTGCATCCAACTCATCATCCAAAGCACATGCAGCTTGAGGACAAAAAGATTGGCGCAAGTGGATCTATGGATTCCATTATCGATGTGGAAGTGAAAGATTCACATGAAGAACTGTTGTTGCAACAAAAGACAGCATGGAGTTGTCTTGGTAGGAAGTGGATTAACTTCCTAATTTAGTAAGTCATACTCATTTTGTACATGTAAATTTCAGATTGGTATGCATGTATTTCAGTTGAAAATTTGATGCAAGATTGCATTAAAAGCAGTTTCAGTTTGAAGGAATTTTTATGTTGTTGCAAAATTTCACCATGGAGGTGTAAAAGATGAGTATGATACTCACTTATATTGCAGCAATGTCTTTTTAGTTCAGCTCGTTGTCACCCACATGTTTTTGGGATGATGTATTTATTGGTATTTGAAAAGAAGAGTTGAAGTTGCACATGTACATAGAGGTTGTATGTGTAATTAGCGAACTGTATATAGTTCATTGTACATGATACATACACATGTGATTGTAAAGATGTATCTTGTTGTTTATCGACTTGTGTCGATTGTGTCACACATGTTTGTCGACTTGTGTCAATTGTGTGCACACTTTTTACATTGATGGATGTGTCAATTATATAACACATTTCAAGTCAGCTTGTTATTGATGTTGTATGTTGCACAAGGTGCCTTTGGTGTCGATTGGTGCAGAGAATGAAGTGTCAGTGCAAAGTAGTGCAAGATTCCATGAGATGGAAAATCATACAAGAAAAGAGGGAACAAATTTCAGCAAGGGTCACTACTGGTTTCAGAATGGCAGATTGGTATGGGGAGAAAACTTGGTCAAGATTCGACACAAGTATATGGCTCATTCAGCAAAAATTCACCATGAGGATAGTTGGCAAGTCAGGAAATTTTTTTATGGCTGAAGAGAAGAGGATGTTGTTATTCTCTCTGTTTTTTGTATAGTTTAGTTTCAACATTTTAGTGAGCTTTTGGTGTCCAAAAGCTTCTCATTTGGGAGGTGTGATCAGGAGCTCAAATCTAAGCTAGGGAAAAAGCTCAAAATTGAAAGTGTTCAAAATTACTTACAACCTGAACGACTAGATAGGCCTCATCGAAATGAACTTGTAACCACAAACAGCACTCAAATCTGACATTGTATGGAGGAGTTATCACATTTTGAAAATGCCCAATAACTTACAAAATTTGAATTTAAAAAAAAAATAAATAAATAAAAAGAATATTCCAAGGAATATTTTATTCCATGGAATATTCCCCAAAATATTTGCAGTAATATTCCATTTTGATGGCCAATTAAAGGATGCCACATGGCCTGCCCAGAGGCTGCCACGTGTCCCCTAGAATGCAAGTTTGTTTCGGCAAAATCTTATGGAGCTCGCAGGAATCGACCCCAGGTTGGGTGGCTGCCAACCCACAGGCCCAACCGGTCTGCCTAACATTGCTTCTTAACAACCATCGGGCTCATTACATATTTGAAGTTTAATGAACATTAAGTTTGGGTAGAAAAGGGGCCATCCCCTAAGGGCCAACCCCCTAACCATATAACCTGGGGCGTGGAACCACACCCTATACCCGACAGTTACAGTTTGGCGCGACAGTTAAGGGATCAACCAGTCACATGCGTGTGGTAACCATCGGCAGCTACGGTCCAGATAGCGGTCAGTTTGGCGGAGTCCACCAATTTAGCCGCGGTGGCCAAAAATAGTGGAGTTAATTACCAATTAACCAAGTTTAGTGGAGATTTTTAGGGGCAAACTAGAGAAAAATTGAATGAACCATAACTTTGGAGAAAAATGAATACCTTCCATAGCAAAAACAAGTAGTTTCATTTTCAAATCATTAAGCCCTACTTCCTTCTAGCATGCGGGGTCCACCTGTTCTTTCAAAGCCTAGGCCTCCCTCAGCTTGGCCAATCACTGAGTAAGGGGGACTATTTGCGTGGTCCCCCGGACATTGTCATAGACCTGCTACAATTCCCACACTTCTATCTCTAACTGCTACAGGGTTGGGTCCTCCTGCAGTGAAGTGAGCCTGATGAGGGAATTGTTCAACAATCCCATGCAGTCCTATACAGTGTGCTCTATCTCTTTCAACCCCGCTTAAATGGCCCGATGGCGCTGCTCTTTGACTTCCGGGGGTGTAGAGGATTGTGCCTTCAATTGCAACTCCGTGATCTGCAAGTTCAGCTCCAACTGAGCCTTCACGACCTTCTCTTGGGTCCTGTAGACTCCAACTGCCAGTTGGTGAATCTTTTCCACAATGGGGAGTGTCACCGACACGGCCAGCTCTGGGATGCTGCTACAGGCCTCCTCCATTGCCTGTTCTAATCCCTGGTTTTGGGCGACCAGGTTGTTATGCTGCAGGTTGAGTTGTTCTAAATTTACCTTGTTCTTGCTCAAGACTTGGAGAGCGCGGCCCTCTCTGGCGTGAAGCTCAGCAGTTACCCCATCCTCCAGCTGGTACACGGTTTCTCTAGGAAGGGTGGCCAAATTCAACCCCCAACCCCTCGTGTCACCTTCAACTTTTGCTAAGACGATGCCTTCCGGTAACACTAAAGTGTTTGTTGTGCATGTGCACAACATCTGTTAAACTTCAGCTACACCTTCCGCAAGGTGCGATGTCATCCCTCATGGGGGTCACACTTGTAATGCCTGCAAATGCACTCTGAGCACTCCCAACATAGTTGTTTGCTCTATCATCAACTCCTCTAGAGCATCCTTAGTGACATCGCGAACTAGTTTGCTATTGTCAAGAAGGACTCCCTCCGATGTCTTCATTATATTTGTCTTCTTCCGTGTGGTTGGCTTCTCCTGGACACACAGCCTCTTGAGTAGGGTTGATTGTGTTGTGTATTCCTCTGCCTCAACCTCTCCCTATATGTCCTGCTCCGTGGACATTTCATGACCTTCCTTGGTCTCTTCGGTGGGCGCGATTGTGGTTTCCGTCATATGCACAGTCGCTACTACCTCAGCCTCCTTCTGCTGCGTGGCCACTTCCTGTTCCTGGTGCTTCCTTTCCACCAACTTCGCGATGCACATCTTGGCTTCCTTCTTCCGCTGTTGTGCTACAATTTTTACTAATTCTGCCAAGTCTGGAGCATGCCACTCCAGAGACCATGCCATCATTACATCGAAGATTACATCGTCCATTGCAATGAACAGAAGCTTCATCCATGTTTGGGTTGGATCCTTTCACGCCCGGATATATAGATTATTCATATCCTCCTTGAATTCAGCGATGTTTGCAAACTATTGTATACTGTTGGGGAAAATCGCAGCCTGCGGTTGATCCATGTTCCAACGCGTGCCTCCATGAACACCCAAAACACCTTGATCTCGCAAACCCTCGTCGTGTCTTTCATCGCCTAGAGTGAGGTGCACCTCGCGGATTTGGGTAGGTTCTTCTCAATGGTGGGGAATTGGCTGTCCTCTAACAGATGCCCTGCAACCAACAGGATGGATAAGAGCACCCATGCATAGTGGAAGGTCTTACCCTCTCCTGGGCCTCAGTACAATTTGTCAGAAATTTGTCGCAGAGAAATTGCGCCCAGCTGAACTAGACCCCCTCTGCACACTACTCCGCCAACGTGATTACAGATGTTGGCACCTCATCTGTGTGGAACTTCCTCATGAACTTGTCATCTAGCAGCTAGGTTGCGACATGCGCCCCTTGTTCCTTGATGCTTGCTATGACATACCCTCACTTCCTCTTCTCCAGCTTATATTTGGCCTTCATAGCATCTGCGAGGCCCAAGTCGCAGCTCTTTCCTGCTACGGCTGAGAGATTGTTTCCTTTGATGGGCAGTCAAGAAATTTGGTGAATTAAGTTGGCTATGATGGGAATTGGCTCCTCCAGCCAGAGGTACCCGTCATGTACTAGACACAGTAGCTGTCAGATGACAAAAATTGTGATGGGTGCGCGAAGGTAGCGGGGTATCCACCGCAGATGTAGTAACCCAACCTTCTCCACACCACGTAACCATTTCTGTTGCAATAATTGCTCCTCAGCCAGCTATGGGAACTTCTCGTTGTCCATGAGGTCCCAGTCTTCAAACTTTATATGAGGCACCCGTCCCAATGGTGAACCGTCAAACCTTATTTTTTCCAGAAGAAGTGGGGTATGGAGTGAACTCTTCGTGGCCTCAAGGTCCTTCTGTATCTTGGTCGTCCCTTTCCACGGGGCCATGTAGGGGGGTAAATTTATCACCGAAGGTACTTGGGAAACATTTTCTACCTCATCACTATGTGCTTCAATTTGAGTGATCAGGGCCTACAAATCTTCCTCCTCCTCCTCGGTTTTGACAGTGACAAATTTTCCCATCTCTGCCATTGACAATTTACTAAATTGTGGGTTCCGTGGTGATACCCGAACTGGCCCTATTTTCTACTTGTCTTTCTATGGTCACGGTGTGTGTGGGGACTTCGAAACCTCTAGTGCCATTGCTGCCTCTCCAAGCTCCTCCTGGGTCACACGGGGCTCTGGGGTTACTTCCGCGAATCACACTCTGGTTCTTCCAGCCGTCATTATTTCTATACTAGATTTTCTCAGTCACGTACTGATGGGTGGCAAGTTATCTTGGTGCTTAAGGCTTTGTATCGGCTCAAATATCAAACAACCAAGTGTTTCTTCGAGGCTTCCCCCAAGGATTTTATAGTGACGTTTGAATTTGAATTCACCCATTCCCTCCACTTCTAAGTCATTAATACCATCTTGGCGATAGATCATCCCGAATGTAGCTCTTAATTCCTGTCTTAATGGCCCACCACCCGCTCCTTTTTGCCTTACGTTAGACCCTTGTCATGAACAGTGACATCAACGGTCACCTCCCAGCCTACCCACACAGCAGCACAACCCCTTATGTGCGACCGTGATCCCTGTGACATACTGGCCCTGCGCAGAACCTCCTTTCCGCACAGCTCTCCTGCAGACTCGTTTATAATCCCGCACCTTCTTTCAACTACTTGGAGCACTGAGATTGTGCTTCCTACAGATAGTAAAGTGGTCGCACCCCAAGTACGAGGATTCCATTTTCCTAATAGCCTAGGCTGCAGGCACCCTTCAAATACCCTTGCGTCCGGTAGTGCATCGTGTTCTTCTTTGTATGGCACACTCCCCTATTTAGTAAGGTACAGTCACAGCCATGATAGCAGGGTCGCAACTATTTCTAATATAGTAGTAGGGCCGACGAGACTTGATCCCATCATGCTTAGTTTCTCGCAGCCTACTTGCATGACTTCGGCATCTAGTTCACTGATTTTTTCGTCCATTGTCACACTTCTCTTCCTCAGTCGTGCCCACTCATCATCAAATTTGTGCAGTTTTAGGCTCCCTCGCCGAATGGCTTCTTGCAACTACCTAATTTGTTTACCCAAGTCCTCGTGTCTTGTCCCAACTACGAGAGCTGTGGTGTGGGGATTTTTTTTGTCCTCCTGGTTTCCTCACTTCTCGTTACTGTTGGGGTCATTTGTTGCTCGAGGGCTTCTTCAAGCAAGATTTTGATAGGATCTCCTGCCCCCTCATCTTTCTTTTCATCCGTCATGGGAGGCCATCGGGATTTGCGAGGCTAGTCTTGCAAAGGTTCAACCAGTTCAATCCCTAACTCCTTATATCTCGACCTCGTTGGGGACATGCAAAGAAAAACAGAGAAGAAAAGTAGACCGCTCTGATACCACTGATCCGGATTTAAACAGGAACGCAATAAGATACAGAGACAACCATAAAGATAGATATGCAGTAGAAATAATGCTTCATTTCATTACTGTAAAATACTGAAATATGCTTACAAACAGAAGTGAAAATAAACCAGGTAGGGCGATGGTAGCTTATCTCTGAGAAGAGATGTGGTGGCTACCTACCTCTGAACTGTGTTAAAATGAGGCTTGAAGGCCTATTTATTGTTGAGAAACAATGGAAAACCCTTAACATTCCAAAATCTAACCCTAGGAGATGAAACGCCAAACTATGGGCCCCGTTTGGGGTGAGTTGGACAGCCAACTTCCCGGGGTCGCGAATTGGTCATATTATCTCCATTTGACGTGCATGATAGCCCATTGGAAAGATCTCTTCAAGGACTACGACGGAAAAGACAAGTTTTTGACAAATAAGTTCTTGGCTGTAGATTTCCCAAAAACGTCGTTTAGGTCCTCGAAACGGCTCCGGAAGTTTAGAACCCGAAAAACTGCTAAAAATAGTAAACTAAAAGAATTGAAAGAACTGGTGGGGATCCAAGTGGAATTAGCGGGTGGCCACCAATATCCACCTGGATCATTCCTCCCCCCTTAGGAAGCAATGGTCCCCATTGCATTGAGTTCCTCCATGAGATGAGGGAACTTCTGCTGAACTTGGTCCCAGGTGAGCCACTTGCCCTGGTGAAGGAGTTGGCCTGCTTTGAGAACTCGATACAGTTGGATATTCTGCTGGCGAGTGTGCTTGATTTGTGTGTCCATGATTCGATTAGTTGTATCTTGTTCCATGCAATCTGGATTTAACTCTATGGGTGTGAGCTGTTCTGCAATGTCGAATGTGTCTAGTAATGGTGGAAAGTATGGCCGAAGGCGGTCTAGATTGAACACTGGGTGCAGGCCAAGGAATGGGGGAATGCTAAGCTCAAATGCATTATCTCCCACAGCCTTGGTAATGGTGTTAAGACCAATCAGAGTTGGTTGAGTTTCTGATAGGCATCCAGTAAGGCATTCCTTTTGCAAATGCAACCAGACTTTGTCGCCCACTTGAAACTTGTGTGGTACCTGATGTTGATCATGTTGCTGCTTGTACTTGGAATTTGATTTCTCCAGAATGTCATGGACCTACTGGTGAATATGTTGGATGTGCTTAATGAAGCTGTTTTCCTTATCTGTTTCGGACTAGTCATGAGCAGAAACTGTGTGAGTAGCTACAAATGGCATGGCCACATCGATGGGACATAGTGGCTGGAATCCCTAGCCCACCTAAAAAGGGTTGTGGCCAGTTGAGTTGTGGAGAGCCCGATTGTAGCTGTGCTGAACATAGGGGAGGCTCTCGTCCCATGTGCCTGGATGCTTTGAGTTGTACATGCGCAGAATGTGTACGATCATCCTGTTTACGACCTCTGTCTGGCCATCACTTTGAGGATGGAAGGCTGCGGACTTAGTGAGTTTGGTGTTGTGCAGGGCCAAGTGATATGAGAAAATCCCAACATGAACCTGCGGTAGAAGTTGGCAAGGCACAAAAAGCTACGAAGCTCTGTCAGAGTGGTTGGAGATGGCCAAACCCGAATGACTTGGATCTTGGTTGGATCCACATGCACCCCCTGTTCATCAATAATGTATCCCAGATACTAAACCTGGGTCATGCCAAAAGTGCATTTCTCCAAATTGGCACATAACTTGTGTTGCGGCAGTGTTTGGAGAACCTGTCGGATGTGGTGGAGGTGCTCTTCCCAACTCTTGCTAAAGATCAAGATGTCATCCAAGTATACCACTACAAATGAGTTGGTGAATGGCCGCAAGATGTCATCCATTAGCCTCATGAAGGTTGCAGGAGCATTTTTCAGTCCGAAAGGCATAACTAACCATTCGAAAAGGCCCTCCTTAGCTTTGAAGGAAGTCTTCCACACATCAAAGGGTTCGATTGGTACCTGGTGATATCCTGACTTCAAATCGATCTTGCTGAAATATTTTTCCCCCTTTAGTTGATCCAGGAGATCATCAATCCGTGGGATTGGGTACCTATTATGGACAGTGATCTTGTTCAGTGCCCGATAGTCAATACAGAGTCTCCAAGTCCCATCCTTCTTCTGTACTAGCACGATCGGGATCCCATAGGGTGATGAACTTGGACGGATGTGACCTTTTTGTAGCAGCTCTTGAATCTGCCTCTTGATTTCATCGTTCTCCATAATAGAGCACCGATAAATTGGTCCATTGGGCAGTGGCGAACCTAGGGTCAGATCAATGGAGTGATTGACCTGACAGTGCAGAAGAACCCCTGTGGGGGAGGTGAAGATATCCTCATACTCCTCCACGACCTTTTCCATATGTAGTTTTTGTGTGGAGGGGCCTTGTCTAGAGGTCGTGGCCACCATCTTCTTCTTTTCTTAAGGGCGTATCATCAAGAAAACAAATTTCCCGATCTTGGAAATGAGCTTACTGCAATTTTTGCAATAACCAAAGACATGGCAACTGGCAGTGCTACCTCTGGTATCTTGTACAACTTATTTCCCAAAGTAACAATAACAGCATAGGGCCTTGACTCATACACAGCATGTCGCTTCCACAAGTATGGTTGTCCTAATAACACATCACAAACTTCAAGGGGAGGAATGTCACACAATACCTCATCTGTGAAGGGCTTGATGTTGTATGGAAGGCGACACTGTTGGCTCACGCGAAGATCCTGTCCTTGGTGCAGCCACCCGATGGTGTATGGTTGTGGATGTGCTATGGTCGGTAAGCCCAACCGCTTCACGACCTCTACCAAAATGAGGTTATTTTGGCTCCTGCTATCGACAATGAACTGTAGCGGGGATCCCCTTACCCATATCTGGGAGTGGAAGAGACGCTCCTCCTCCCCTGGATCTTCGGTTTCATTTTTCTGGATCTTGGCAGTAGCAACAGTGGCATTGGGATCCACATCAATGATCTGCTTCCCTTTGTCATTCCCCTTGTCGGGTTCTGACTCAGAGTCAGAACCTGCATCTAATTCTGAAA
>APFE030797416.1:32264-61091 GCA_000404065.3 Pinus taeda | reverse complement strand
TAATGCATTGTGATTCCAGGTTTTGGCATTAAAAAGGGAGTAAGAGACAACGAAAGAGGAGACAAGGAGACAATGAGGTGGCTCTGCTGATTTCGGGGAGTAATGTCCACGGTCTTGGGGGCATTCCTCATGATTCCCACCAAGAACTCCGAGCTCCAATCAATCTCCCCTCCGAGCTTCAGAAGTAGCTAGCTATCCTACAGGAATAGCAGTCATAAACTGTTCTACCAGAACAGCAGTTCTAACTGCCTCACAAATCCACAGTTAAACTTCAGTTGGACAGCCGAGCTCCTAGAATCAAGGCTACTTGGCGGACCATCATTTTTTGTATAAATATGGAGGCCTTAGCCTTAGATAGGTTGTTGAATCTCTCGGTTTATCATATAATTTTGGAAGCAGTCCAGTTTTGTTTTTTGCTGTAAGCCAATTTGGCATGACTTTAAATTATGAATAAAGACGACAGTTTGTGATCTATTCCTGAGTTTTATTAGGAGACTATAGCTCTCAGGTTAGGGCCCAACCTGAGAGCCATAGATCCCCTCTGTTGTAGTGTTGTTTCTATTTCATTTCCAGCACTTTAAGTTTCATTTACACATGCAATTCGAATGGCAGTTTGGTAATTTGATTTTCTTATGAGTTAGATAGATTTTGCTTATGGTACAATTACTTCCACTTGCTTAGTGTAGCAGAGGAGATATAACATCCATTGGAGCTCCCACAAAAACGGTTGTTAAGGCTCACTGCCATCTCGTTTGAAGATTGGGGTGCAGTCCATAGCAGACCACCAAAAACACGCCTGATTTTGTTTGATACAGTTATGATTTGGATTTAGATGCTTCCTTGTCATTTACACGCACCACACATCTCTTCATCACAGCCCCATACGTATTTCTCTTTGCGTTTTGGATCACTGTTCGAAGAAATCATGGCACACTTAAT
This sequence comes from Pinus taeda, assembly GCA_000404065.3. Taxonomy (NCBI): domain Eukaryota; kingdom Viridiplantae; phylum Streptophyta; class Pinopsida; order Pinales; family Pinaceae; genus Pinus; species Pinus taeda. The sequence continues at coordinate 60,152 of APFE030797416.1, read as the reverse complement.
GTAGGTTGATGCATTTCCGGTTTGATAAATAGTTTTGGTCATTTGTTTCATTTACACTCTTCTCCCTCTCATTTCATTGCCATCCTTTCCGTTTTGACCCTGCATGCAACCACGTTTCTTTGACCTATACTGCGTTCTGTCCTTTCCTACAAGTCTCCCACTCCTTGACGTAGCTTCATTCCTTGACCTTTCACATACATCATTCCAACCCACTCCCTACACCTGTTTCCCATCTCATCCTTCCACTTCTGAGCCCTCACCAGCCTGATCCCTACCTCACACATCCTTTCCTACCCTTCCATCACTATTCCCATCACTTAAATCCTTCACGGTAGATCATCCTGTAGCAGTTCAGAGACATCCTGTAGAAAACCCTGAGTTTCCTGTAGAATCCCCTGCAGACATCCTGTAGGAGGTCATTCACACGGTTGCTGAGCTTCTAAACGTGGAAAACCTCTATGGATGAATGCCAAGGGTTCATAGGGACCTCACCTAGCCTCCCCAACCTGTCCGACGCTTCCCTTCCTTCTCCATCCAATCTGCACAACCAAACCCTAATAAGTACAAAATCACAATCACTCCACCTACTTAATGAAAAAGTACAAAAACACGCCTTTTATAATGTCAGTAGTTTAGATCCATGCATTTCCACTTATTAGATGTAGTAGCAACATTGGTAGAAGTATTACTCATCTTCATTGCTTTATAGAGATTAGACTAGTCAAATTAGGGTTTCCTAGGGTTACATGCTTTGATTTACTTTTAGTTCATTTTTGTCAATTAGCTTAGTCTCCTTTGAGCTAGATTTTGTCCATCATTGATAAAGCTTCTTCTGTGAGCCTATAGAAGTTGGCTTGAGCCCTAGCGGACTTGTGCCAGCTGACCAAGTGACAGCTGCGACAAGAGCTAGTACTTGTGCATATAGCACCGTTGCTTCCAAGTTTGTACGAACAACCGGGTTGATAAAATGAGAGACAGGAAGCCTCAGGAGTTGTAGCATTATTGCTACAATACTGGAGCTCACCACAAGGAGAAAGGCAAGCATGGAAAGTTTGAAAATTTGTGGAAAGGTCCTTTCAAAATCGCAGCATACAAGGGTCAGAATGCCTTTCTTCTCAAGGAAATAAGCAGAGAAAATTGTCCTGGAGGGCCGATTAATGGTCGACTGCTCAAATGGTATCATTGTTGATCTATGAACACTGCTTCCACTGTCATTGTAAATACCATTTTTTATTTCTGTTTGTTTTCAGTATGTACAGTCAATTTTTGAGTTATTCCAATTGTCAAGTTTGAGTCAATTTCTTGGTCACTCTAGTTTTGTAAATAAGTCAGAGTCTCGTGCAGTTTATCAAAATGATGACTCCATAGCCCAATGGACCAAGAGGCACTATCTAGCTCCTCCAGAGATCTGCTGCTCTTGGCACCTCCAAGGAGCTACCATCCCCCATTGGAGCCAATGTTAGAGTCGGCCTGGTCAAGTCCTCCGTCAAGGATCAAAACTCTTTATGCATTTCATGATTAGGTGTCCCGCTCCTCCCTTCCAGTTGCATTTCGATAGGGACATGCCATGACCTAACGGAGAAAGTCATGCTAGTCAGTTTCCCTCGTGTCTAGACCATGCTAGTTCAGGTCTAGGTCCAAAATCAATGAAATTCATGATAGTCACGGTCTGGTCCTATTTCAGGACAGAGTCATTTTTGGTTTGAGTCTAGAAATTCATCAGTTTGGTCCTTGAAAAAACATGTCCAGAAACAAGCCATGCAGGCCAAAGGGAGACCTTATACACCTACAGTGCAGAAAGCTTCATCATCACTGCAAGAGACATCGACTCTTCTTCAAAACAATGTTTTGAAGAAAAGTCAAGCAAGGTCAACTATGACAAAATTTTCCAGAAATTGAAGGTTGACATTTTCAGATGCAGTCATGGATGTTAAAGCTAGAGGCCCACTCACACAATCCCCACAAAGGAATGACGAAAATTTCATCAAGAGAGTCACAATTTCGAAGAAAAAATGGAAAAAAGAGAGTGTTGTAAAAGTCAATAAAATGGTGCAAAACTCAACATTAGAAAGTGGGTTTTTTAAAGAGGAAAAAATCAAACTAGTTTCTCTCAAGCCTATAAATACATATTATGGCCCAAAGCAAAGCCATTGTGCCATTGGAGACATAGAAAGACATTGCAAAAGGTGGGAGAGTGAGATTGGTGAGCATTTGAGTGAGTTGGTAGGTGATTTGGGAAGCACAGTGCACACAGGCAGGAGCGCGGCGCATATAAGGCGTGCGGTGCATTGGGAAGAGCGTGCGGCGCACACAGTCCAGCAGCTCAAAATGATGCAAAACTGCTTCAAATCTTTGTGAAAGCTATCAAACCATGAGGTAGGCCTTTGACACCCCTCCTCCAATCAACTTGATCAATGTTTAGCTATTTCTAAGATGTCAAGTGAGATCCAAAACATATTGGCCATCCATCCCAATCATCCTCAAAGAAAAATTGATAATGGGGGTTTGTAAATGTGAAGAATCCACCAAGGTTTTGTTTCCCCTCTCCTCTTCCTCTCACTCCTCATTGTCCGCACTTCCATATCCCCTACATCTACTAAGAAAACCCCTTAGAAACCTCCACTAAGACCCATCCCCTTGTTCCAAGCAAATTGTGTCATTTGACCACGCGCGACGCACACAAAATGTGGTGTGGCGCACTTAGGGCAAGCGGCGCACTGGGATCCTGGCCACAGTGTTAACTTCACACTGGCGCAGCGCATACCCGACGCACGGCGCACTAGGCAAAGCACATGGCGCATAGGACTGTGAGCCTAAAAAAGTCACCAAATCTCTCAAATTTTTGTAAATTGGCTCTCAGCATTGCATAATTGCCCATAAACCATCTCATCATTGATCCTTAAATTCAAGGAAAAATATATCTTGGTGGCCATGACATCAAAGAAAAACTTCTATCAAACAAACACAAAATGACACAAAGAATGGAAAATAGCTAGGGTTTTGCGACAGTAACTTTATTATCAGTTATGCTCCTACCCTACCTCTGTCAGCCAATTCCTTGGGAGAATTTTCCCCTAATGGTTACCCTAGCTACAGTGCAATCCTATCCCTTTGTCCCCTTACGCATATAGCTCAAGAGTGCCTTAAACCCTACCCCATCAAAACCACACCCCAAACACTCCCAAATCCCTGATAAATTTCCCCTCTAAACCCCTATCCCTATTTCATCATTCCCCTCCTGATACTCCCTATTTTATTTTCCCTTTGGTGGCAGATTTGTAGAGCATCTATCAGTTCAGTGGATTCAGAGGGAAGCAAAGAAATTTACGGTACAAACAGCAGTAATGGCATCGGAAATTTCATCAGATTATGAGGGGGAAACCCACAGTGATACAGCTTCAGGAGAACAGGCTCCCCGGAGACCTAGGAGTGGCAGACATGTCAGGGATGAACCAAACACCCTCATGGAGTTGCAGGCATACCCTCTCGCTATGTCTTGTTTCCAGCACTTGGCATGTTTTGAATTTTGTCAGAGGGTGGTAAATGTCAGAATTCATCATGAGTTTGCCACCTCTTTGCACTTCACCTACATGGAGGACAATCTATCTTAGAAGGGGTCACTTTCACATTGACACTCGAAACCATATCAGTGGCAACAGGCATACCGAATGTTGGAGAACAGTGGCACAAGAAGATGAAGGTGGAGAGGGAACTTTATGAGCCTTACATAAAATCCAGTTATTTGAGTCATCTCATGAGAGTTTTCCCATTCATATTTCTGAGAGATGATTATGCTCCACTCATGAGATTGATCATGAAATACTTCAGTTGTGAGGGGATTTTTTCTCGCCTTTATGCCTATCACATCAGGTTACTCATGCACTTCACCAGGGTGCGTATGATGAACCTCCCATTCTTCATTTACGGGAACATAGAGAGGATGAGAAAATTCATGCAGCAGAAGACCCCTCGACAGCAGCTCAACAACGTATATCACTTTGCTCTTATCCAAATTTTGGTGGACCATCAGTTGAGATTGCAGGGCTTGCTTGGGAGGACTTCATCTCGCGTGACTTCTTTAGCACTCCACAGGTAGGATCAGAGGCAAAACATGAGATAGGGGGTACTTCTCATCAGCATGAGTGCCATGAGACCACTGTGGTGCCATTTTCCATCACATATCAGAGAGGCTACCTAAAAGGCACCATTCCTTTGTTTGCAGCAGCAAAGCGAGTGTTATCTCCACCTGGGGTGGAAGGGGCCTCGCTTTCGGCATCGACAACACAGGAATAGGATAGAGGTAAGGAGCCGATGCATGAGGAGGGGCCTTCGGGTGAGCCATCAGGTGCTCAAGGGACCGGTGTCATCCTCATTCCAGATGAAGAGATAGAGGCAGAAAATGCCAAACTTAGGATGATTATTCGTGAGTAGGACACAGAAATCAAAGAATTGATACTCAATTTCGAGAGGTCCAGATGGGTCATCAACTATCTGGAGCAGAGGAACAAACAGCTGGAAGACCAGCATGTGATCATGGAGTTGTAGAACATCCGTGAGGATCGCCTAACTGCCCAGCAGAGGAGGATTGAATTCACTTCATTGGAGCAACAGGTTATGGACAATCATGAGTCTATTATTGAGAGAGACAACATGCACCTGGACAAAATGTTGAACAAGGCTGACAAAGACAACACACTTCTGAGACACATGGCTCATCATTACAGGGCACGAAACTTGAGTTTGAGAGCCCGAATAGGGAGTTTGAAAGCAAAACTGAGGAAAGCCACAAAAGAGAAAAAATGGAAAAAGAGAAAGATAGGCTAAGGATCTTGGCTGAGGCCTCCATAGAGAACTTCTAGCCCAAATCTCAAAAAATTTGGGCAAATTTTGGTCACAGGGAAATTTTTTGGGCGAAAAACAGGGATTTTCTCCTTGTGCGGCGCTAAAATTCTAGCACTCCAAACGAGAAAAAGTTTGCATTTTTGGATTCACCATCGAAAAATACATCTAATGGTCTCCAGGCTAGAAATTTTGATGAGTTTTGGGTCTCCTAAAGGTCAAAAAACACCCAAAAATGGCCTTTCTGCCACCTTTTGGACACACAAAAAGCATACTTGGGAGAATGAAGATTTGGAGAGGAAAATGAGCTTCAAATTCAGAAATTCTAGTGTGGTTAAAAAGTAGACATGCCAAGCTTTCCAAAAAGCCCACTTAGGCACATTTTAGAGACCTGGAAGTGCCCCAAAACAGGCCCCAAAATAGCGCGACACACAGAGAAAAGCACGCGGTGCACAGAGGAAATTTTGCCCAGTTTCCTCCCATTTCACGAAATTTCAGTTCGCAACTTCTCCAAGTGGGCCTGCTCATCTACAGTTCGGCTTTTTAGCACCAAAGGTGACATTTAAAATGTTTTTTCTCCATATTGGCTTCTATTCAAGTGGTGAAGGAAGGCAAACGGTCACCCCAAAGCCAAATGTCATATTTGCAGCGCTGCACCTGTAGTTGATGGTTGGCTCTCCATCTCCATTTCAAAATGATTTGAGTAACTTCTCAACCCCTGGGCATTGGCTTGTAACTTCTAGGAGACTGTGGGAAAGAAACTTTGTTTCTGCATTGTATATTTTTACAGAGAATTAATGAAAGGCAACGACTCTGTTTCATGATATTCCTGTGGTTGTGAGTATAGCAAGTGTTTCTCTTATGTTGCAAATGTATCTTGTTATGTTTTGTATTCCATTTCGCATTCATTTCTGGTGAAATTTTTCGAGTGAGATCAGGTAGAATTCAATTCCATTGCTCTACCTGTGGGAAAATTTCATGTGCAGTGTTTCATTCTTCTGTTGAAAAGGATTCATGTTGTCCATGCCCTTTTCACCTTCTTGATCAATCTCTCCATTTCTTTTTTATGTTCCATAGTTTCAATTGTATCCATTTCTGGTGAAATTTTTCGAGTGAGATCAGGTAGAATTCAATTCTATTTCTCTACCTATCGGAAAATTTCATATACAGTGTTCATTCTTCTATTTGAAAAGGATTCATGTCTCCCATGCCCTTTTCAACTTCTTAATCAATCTTTCCATTCCACCAAATTTCAAAACTAAATTGCTATGCTTTCAGCCTACCTTGCCTCACAAAATAATCTTTACCTTCATGTTAAATTCTTTGTTCATTGAAGTCGAGTGGTCCCATAACATCCCAGAAACACAGTCATTCACAAAATCATTCATTATTTTCATTTTCACTTACTAGCCTAAGATAAATAGTTCGTTTGAAAGTCATCTCAGTCCTTCCCGTTCATCTTTTCACTGAGTGTGACCTGGAAAGAGCCCTCTCCTATTCTGGTGGGGCTAGCTACTAGACTGAGCGTGGTTTTTGGTTACCCTGAATTTTGCCTTCCTTCATCCTGAGGCAGATTTAGGTGCTAACACCATTGATCAGTTGACTTACTAGGAGCCGACATCCATGAGCTCCCCCAAGTCCATTATCTCATCAATGTCCGATAAACAACCTTCAACTCCTTCCACCAATGTTTCACCCAAATTATATAAATATTCCTCATTGTTGGGTGCCTTCCCTAGTCCTCCCCTTCCCATTTCTAAACCTACTTGCATGAGTGTTTGCATGTTACAAGCATCACAGGCTACTCTTAAATAATGTGGTACACCTGATCAACAGTTAGCTCCTCAACATCCTGATGTTGATCTTCTAGTTGAACCCTCTAGACCCACTACCCCATGACCTCCTCCATTTGTGGGTGCCTCTCCTATGTTCCCACCAGGAAATTTTCCTTTAGGTCTCAACCATCCAGGAGCTTTTCTGTCGGGACATTATCCTACCGGCCAGATACCTTTCTTATTCCCTCCTCTGGGAGTTTTTTTGTACCTTACATGGCTTCATTGGTCCTTCCTAACATGACTCTAGGGATCCCAATATGCTTCATCGATTCCCCTACAAACATTCCTCCTAGTCAGCCAAGACCATATCATGCTTTGACCCCAGTTCAACCAATCTCAATGACCCCTGTCGTTACTTCAGTTCCATCACAACCTCAATAGGAACCAACTCCTGTTGCAAAGGCATCTGGTGAGGGGGGTAAAGCCAAAAGGAAATATTTGAAGCACAAGGCTCCCTAAGCTCCTCTAGCCCTTAAGGCTCTAAATCTGACACCCCCGTGCACTTTGTGTCAAGTTGTTGGACACACCATCAAAAATTTTCTGAAACTTCCTCAACTTAAACCTTTGGTTCATGAAGCATTCCCTGAGTCAAATATCTTGGAAGTCCATGTTAACTTATCGATCCCACCTAAGAAACTCAAAACGCTTTGCATAAACCACCCTTGTGCCCTGTGTGATCTTCATGGTCACTATTCCCATTGTTTCCCTCGTCTCGATGAATTTCTCGATTTCCTTGGGGTGATTCATGAATATGAGGCCACTCGTAGAGGAGCCTCTATGCCTCTACCTATGGATTCTAGTACCACCAGTCAACTAGAGCAAGGAAACTTTGGCCCTACTATTGTGATCCCTCCTCCCGATGTCAAGATGATAGACACCATAGGCTCCATTCTTTAGTTGTCATCATCCTAGAGTTCCTCGCACAAAAACCTTTATGAGGTTCTTGCATTTGCTTCTGTCAAACCTCTTTCAGTAGAATCCCAGGTCTTAACATCAGTAGATCCTCCATCTACTAGTCCTTTGTCTACCATTTCAGACGATGCGTATGTGAACCTTATTTCTCAGGTTGATGCACTAGGTAATGTCACCGTGTCACGTAGTTAGTCTTCCTCCCATCCACCCATCTCCCAGCATAGTGAGGACAACATTGAAGCTATTTCTACCCCTGATTACCCCTACCCTTAAGTAAGGGGGGATTTCTTTATAGGATTTTGAAGGCCATCTCCTTCCAAATTCTCCCAATGTGCTCTACCTCAAGAAATTTCACTCAAAGCACATCCCTTTGATTTGCGTGTCTTTATTTCTACCATTAGGTTAGGTAGATTGCATCATCTCATTAGTTGTCTTTTGCAACTTTCAGATGGATCCATCATCCACACCATATATTGGTCATGCTGACAGTGCAAGTCGCTTCTCCCAAAATCTAGACTCGACAGCATGAGCCATTTTTACTCCCTTACATACGTTAGTCCTTTCAAATAGCATGAGCATTGGATCAGCCACCAATAATTAGGTTGAATATGATGCAATGATAGGTTTGTTAGCTGATTCCCTTGCTCATTACATCCTTCATCTTCATGTTCATTTAGATTACTTGCTACTTGTCATGCAATTGAATGGTGTGTATCATGTGCATAACCAAGTCCTATTTAGAAAATATCTACGAGTGAAGCTACTAGTACATGAATTTAACCATTACATCCAGTCATGTTCCTAGATCCCAAAATCACTATGTAGATACCATTGCAAACAACATTCTAGATTGGAATTTATCACATGTATACCATAGAAGACAACCATAAACAAAACAAATGGTCAACCATAATCGTCATATAAAATGAATAATCATATTATGTATCATAAAAGTGTTTGGAGCCATAGCTTTAAATACATCCGACATGCCCATAGCATGTTACAAAAATCACAATCAAAGGGACCCACATGTCCCTGCATCTAGTCATTGTCCAGCGGATCTCGTGCCAAAGGCTCTACTCCACCTGCACGTAGATCACGTACTACCTCACCTGCCATCACCACGCATTGCATGATACCTCACCACTCTGAGGAATATTGATGTGCTCATCTATGTATCAGTCCTCTAATTCATGCCATCTGTGCTCTGAAACCCCAATCAAAGTACATCAAACCTACAATGAAAATCAATAAGTAGTGCAGTATCCTCTGGACCCTGTTGTGACAATGATGTCCCCTAATATGCAGCCCCAGGCGCTACGTCTTAGCCTGCATATATTGTCGGCTTTATCAATGTTATGTCTACATACAACATATTTCACACTCAGTACCATATACATGCAATAGAAATATAAAATGCACCATAAAGCATAGCAAGTTAACACCTACCATCTGGTCCCCATGCTCGTCTGGGTGGAAGTGGAAAGTCAGGATCCCCCTAATAGTTCATCCCACTATAAGCATAGTCATTAATGTAAAGCGACATCTGATCCTAGTGTGTGAAAAACTCGGGTTGGAACACCCGTCTAAATACCCCTCCACCTCCTCTCCATAGTAGCTACCCTGAGGAATGCATCCTAGGCTCCTGTGGGTCCCCATCTCGAATCTATACATGAGGACAAATAGTGGGTATCTTCTCAAAGAAGAATGCACACAATGTTGTACCAAAAGCACAATAATGATTCGCATGCCTCTTACAAAGACTCAACTATCATTTCACCGTTGACAGCATCATCTGGGCCCACCCATAGTAGATCTCGATCAAAAAACTCTCAACTAACATCATCTTCCCATGATTGATGTGGTGGGATGCTTGGCTGCCCAAGACCCGTAGCACAGCTATAGCAATAGCCTGTGTCTCTAACCTCTCTAGATCAACAAGCGAGATAGTCATGCCCTTGACATGAACACCCCATTAACAATGGCACTCCATGAACTCAGTAATGTTCCTCCCACGAGGCAACACCAAATGAATATCCCCCATCACTCCGAGTAGAGGCAGTCTGGTCAAAACGTAAATATCCTATAATGTGAGCTCGATCTTGTGCCCCTTCAAGATAAATACGTCCGGGTCTAGATCCCAATAGCACATAGTTATCGATAACAAGGGCTCATATTCCCTCATTAGTGGGTTCTCTACCAAATTGAGAACCCCATAACGAGCCAATGCACCTTGATTTTCCTGATACCCCTGAATCTCGGATCCAAGATTATCCAATTCTCATATACACTAGTTGATTTTTAGCTCTGCCATCCCTGCAAAACACCATATGTCTTGTTAGTACAGAGAAGAAAACAATGGTCTACACTGATTAACCTACATCCCCCACCAGTCCAACAAACCAACCCTTCCTCCAGCCAAAAATCATAGTTTTCACCCAAACAATGTGAGCTCATAGGTTTCTAGTTATTTCCTATGAGCCAGGTCACACTTCTGGACCCAGAAAGTGTGATGCGGCCATGAGCAAGGGCAAGGGTCTCTCAGGGAGCTGCCAGGTAACAAAAATCAAAAAATAAACAAATGAAATTGAAGAGATGAGTAAGGCCACCTACCTAAAACTCTTAGATCCTGATTCTGATGGTCATTTCATCCACTATGATCTCCACAAGGTTTAGGGCCTTTTCCTCCTCTCCAAATTCACCACAACCCACTTAGCAAAATGAATCCAAATTGGAGGGAAAACACCCTTTTATAAAAAAATCCCCAATTTTTATATCACCCATTGGGACTGGACCATAGCTTAGTTTGATGAACCATTAGTACAGTTAAAAATCTCTCACTAAGCTCTAAAATGGGTCTTCCTTGGTTTTTGAGGATTTGACACTTCAGCTGGAAAACATTTTTCCAAGAAGTTCACTTCGTCATCTCCCAAAATAAACTTTCATCATAAAGAAACACTTCTACTTTGAGGTCCACCTCCTCTTAATACTTTTCGTACCATATGTCAATTTTCATCATGAGTAACCATAATTTACTCATGTTTCCATGGTCCCCACTGGGCCTAGTTTGAGTGGCAGCGTCATCAAGTCACCCTTGTTTAGAAAATCCACAATGAGTGACCCTTGCACTCTTTGAGTCTATTTCATGTCCCATCATATCATGTCATATTATTCCATCCATATTTTCATACTCTTCATCCTCTGTTACCCATTTTGGCCTCCAGTCATATTGTCCCCTTCCCCTCGAGAGTTGAGTCAATTGCTTCTAAGTCAACCATGCACTTTATGCTCTGACAAGGGTATTCAATTGTTTGTCCTTCACTCTCATATTCTCATTATCCCTGGTGTCATTCCATCAGTCACATTACTCCTTTCCCTCATGCTTTAGTTGAGGATCCTCACTGCCTCATGTATCGTGGGCACTATTCTGTCAACATCAACTCATTTATTCTAGAAGAACAACCTAGAGGGTGGTGTATCTTGGTTCTAGTTTCCATTCTTGTTCGGCGCCTTGGATCGAGTAGAGTGTCTCATTATTTCCCTTTGACTTGTTCGTTTCATGTTCATGATCCATACACTTGATGGTCTAGTGATGCAGTAGATTGTAGCAGTGATTCCCAGGTGTGTGTCAAATGTTTCAGACCTCATGAGGGGGTGGCCCTTCAGGTAGCCCCCACATGCCTAGATGCATACCTATTATGCTACAGCCTCATATGAAATTCCACAAAATTCATCGGTTTAGTTCCTACCGATTGTAGTGTCCATAACATGCATATCACCTTCAGATGATCCGTTCAGTTTTGCATAGCCCTTCCCTATTCAACAGGGCTTCTCCGGTTTTTCTACCCTCCCTCCCACCCATTTCTGAGGGAAGGGGATTTGTATCTCATGTACTCAGATATTATTGTATTTAGTCCTAGATCATGTTTCTACCAGGTGCATTATGTATATGGGACACATTGCATTATTTTCTAACGATGTTATGCCAGCATGTCATGTACCATTCAACATGTATTTCATTGCTCAATTTTATATTTGTGGGCGAACAATTATTTTTGTACTAAGTTATCTCGGTGGGTATGAGTATGCCTTCCCTGCCTCAGTGATGTCTTGTACCACAACATAAAAAGAGACTTGCATTAGTCTCGCCCCCTTTGTCCTTATCCTCTTTCAATTCAGCTTCATTTTCCTCTCTCTCTCTCTCTCTCTCTCTCTCTCTCTCCCCCCCTGACTCCCCTTTGTTGTATAAGTGATTGTGTCTTTACAACATAATTCGGTCATACGTTTTTCTCCTAACACTCATACATTGGGGGGAAATCTGTTATCACCAAAAAATTGATCATCTAGCATAATTTACTAGATGGATCGAAGTACACCATGTAAAGCCAATTTTACCATAGTAAAATTGCTTTCACTGTGAGAAATTACCTAATAAACCACCTTCGTTAAGTAATTTATAGTTAAAACCATGAAGAATAATTAAATAAATCACTATTTATTTGATTTTCTTCTAGGAATAATTAATTAAACCATTGCTTTCTTATTATTGCTTGTCAAATTTGACCCAATCATGAAAAATAAATAGATAAATCATTATTTTTCTTATTTTTCTCTAAGAATGATTAATTAATCACTAATTAATTATTATTCTTTGTTAAATTTCACTAAATCCCTTAGGAATAATTAAATAAATCCTTATTTGTTTATTATTCCTTAACTAATTCATCAAGATGATAAATAAATCAATTATTTATTTATTATTTCTAAATAAAAGTTTAAATACCTTTTCCCTCCTAAACAAATATAATAAAATATTCCAAGTGGTTATTCCAAGAATGGGATCAATAATATTTTATTATTGCTCATTATTCAAAGATAACTCAATATTTTTTTATAAATAGAAGGGTTTTCCATTCATTATTGACTTTTGATTATTTTCATTCTTGCACTCACTCTTGTAACTCTGATTATTTTCATTGTCGCACACCATATTTTTGATGGGTTTATGCATTATAGAGGAGAGAGACTCTATAGAAGTTGAATATGTTTGAGGATAGCCAAGAACTCATCCTATAGAGGGGCTCTGGTAACATTTATCTGTTCTCTTCAAAGGTGTTATTATAAAATTATTCTTTACATATTTGGTTTCCATTGGATAATTGGAGCTATTACGCTTTCTTTCACTGTTCAACTATGATCGTACCATAGATCAGAATTTTGGCAAGTTTTGTTTCTATCAATAGTTGCAAATCTACAATGTTTAGGAGCCATTTTTATTTTTGATATTGTTTTTGATCCATAATCTTAAGTGGGTTCTTTTTGTACATCATTGAGAGAAAAACACTATAACATATACGCTAGTTTCTTTCGACACAATGGCGTATAGATTTGAAAAACTAATTTTTTTCATTTCTGGCTTTAGTTGGGGGCTTTATCATTTTTCTTATCTCTTTCTGGTTTGAATGAGGCTTGGAATTATCTCTTTATCTATTGTTGTTGGTTTCTTCACTCTCTTTTGTGAAAATCCTATGTTAACCTAGGTTTTGTAGTTTTAGAAGATTTTTATACTTAAAGTTGGGTTTCAAACTTTCTTTAAGAAGTGTTTGGTTGTTCTATACCTTTGGGATAGTAGGTTGTTCTTACAAATTTTTTATAGCCGATTATTGTTGATCTCTTCTTTTACACTCTTGAAATTGGTTTTTTTTTTTTTTTCATTGGTTGTTTGAGAAAGGTGTTTGCAATGCTTAGGTAAATGAGAGATTTCAGTTCTCTGGAATATTTTTGATTTCCATAAATCCTTATACCTTCCTGACCAAATCATTCAAGGTGTTTTAGTCTCTTATTCACATTATTGTTTTAATTTTTTGGATTTTAATGATTAGTGTGATTTGAGTCTATTTCTTGTTGTTGGTCTTCAATTTGATACTTGCTTTCACTTTCTAAAATTTTTAGTCTTTCAATCTTTTAAAGAAAAAAGGAAAAAAAAAACTATGGGTTTCTTTTCTTTGGTTTTTTGACTTTTGAGTCTTTGACAAAGGTGTGAATTCTTGTTTTAGGGCTAACAATCTTTTTTATTTAAGAAATTTTTCCTTTTTGAGATTTGCTTCTTATTGCTTGATAAATTGGATTTTACTTTTGAGTTCACCTTTGTTTGCTTTTGAGATTTACTTGAATCTTACATTTTCATTCTAGTGTGCATTAGGGTAAGTTGCATTGTAGACATCATTGATTTTTTCGTTAGGTGCTGAATGAGTGAGTGCTTAAAAATAAAAATAAGAGTTTTGATTTCTTAGTTTTCTCATAGAGCATGTGTATAAATCGCTTTCATTTTAGAAAAATAAGTGTTTCATTTTCATGTAGCATAAGTTTTCTATTGATTTATTTTATGTCATAATATCATCAATTACACTTCCGCTACCCTTGTCCTAAATAACAACCAATTAAAATAAGAAATTAATTAAAATGAACTAGAATTTTTATTTTTTTCATAACAACATCAATTAGTCTAGGGCATTAGGGCCTTGGAATAGGTGTGTGGAGAGTAAACTCTCAAAGGCCACTTGAAATCAAAGTATAGAAGTTTACTAAAGAGTGGAAATCCAATCTCGTTAAGCTCTCCAGGAAAGCTCTTCTAATACATGAGTTAAGCACAAGGATGTGTGAAGATAAGGAAAGAGAGATACCCCTCTCCTACTTGTTGGATCACTTGCCCACGACTGTTCTGCCAAGCTTCTGATCACGAAATGGTGACCTTAGTTTCCTTTCCTAGGGACCACATAGGTGACTGCGGCGGGGAATACCTGTGATACCTAAGGAACACGTTGCATCACTTTCATAATACTTCTAGATGGTGCACTTGCGAAGCTTGGGTACTTGCACCAACAAAGGCTATTATCTGGAGGTCAACATAAATACTTATGATAACTTTCTTGGTAGGCTTGGTCCCCCATCATCCCAAAATATATTTGGGAGATCGTTATCTTCACTTTCTTATATTTTGGTGTCTAGATCTAATCACCTAGAGAAGAAATACCTGGAAGTTGTTTTCTTGGTTGTGTCTTTAGGATCTTTTCAGTGAGTGATTTTTGCTTCTAGATTTCCATAAGTTTTTTGAGTCTATAAATTCTCTTAATATATAAAAAAATTTGATCAAACAGTTCATCGGTCTAGAAGGATTCATGGGATTTCACCTGTGAGCATTGAGCCTTCACCTAGAAGGAACATGAGTAATTCTGATATGATTGGGAAAAGTAGCTTTGCTGGGCTAAATTCATTTTTAGAATATGTTAAAAGTTCTTAAGGATTCATGACATTAATTGCAAGTTCAAAACATGGGTTTTTGAGTGTCTTATGTAAATTTTACGTGAAAATTAACATAAACAAATGACTGAACTTCAGCATATAATAGACATAAACATCACCATAAGTAGTATCACAACATCACATGATGAACGAGTTCACTCCTCCTGGGCTATTTCTCCTTGTTCAAACTTTCAATGGCTTGGTTCTCTCTATTGTGCTAAAAAATGTGAATACATCAGTTTACAATGCTCACAGAGCTCTAAAACCTATTGCAATGGCTCCAGAATGCCAAAAATTATTGTGTAGCCTCTTTCTGCTACTGATTTGGTCTAAACTTGAAGAATTTATGGCCTTTCCAAGGTTTCTACTAATCACACCATAAAATACCCAAAATCTGGCACCATCCTACAAATTTTCCCCAAATCGCGCTAACGAAGCGACAAATTCGCCGATTTTCGGGCAAAATTGTTAGACACTTTAAATGTCCACTAACACCTTAAATCCGCAAATTGTGGTCATGTGGGGGCCACGTGGCCAGGGTTAAGGCCAACATACTTCCCCACTATTCAAGCCCCTGCTCCCCCTTTGTTGGTGGTCGCATGCTGGTGGCATGTCCAAGGGCCGACCCCCTTGCGTTGGCCCATCCCCCAAAATGGCATGCATGTCATATTCAAATATATGTCAAGCTCTATATTGTTAAGAACTAATGATATGGCTTATTGGTGGAGGCTTTGGACTTGTGCTCAAATGTTGTGGGTTTGACCCCTTCTGCTTTTGCCCGAACTCGACCCAAAATTTGGGTTGCCCCTAGATTCCCAAGTGGCTACCTCCAGCTGGTCCATATGTCAGCTGTTGTTGGCCACCAATCCAACCAATCAAAAACCACTTAATTTCATCCAATAAGAACATGCCACTTGGCACAACATGATTCACCGAAGGATATTGACCAGTCAACCCACCACATAGACCTCCATAGTGAGTGCCACATGAGTAGTACGAACTACTGACTGGGCTGTCAAATTTTTGCAAAAAATCGTTTATTTGGGAAAGTGAACAAAAAATGATTTTGGGAGCATACAGTGTCCATTTTGCACAAAATGATTTGCGTCATATTCAAGATGATGAACGCTACCTGGTCATTTAGGTTCCACACCAATCTAACAACTTTGAATTTTGAGCTAAATTTTGAGCACCTAATCATTCCTCCCCTCTGGAAACCTTTTGGACCCCAAAAGATCACTTTGATTTGTCCAATAGGTGATGGTACAATTCCCTCACCTTTCCAATCTTGATCCATTTGGCCTTTGAAGGATTTTCTCCCTTGAACCCCACCCGAAGGTAGTCCACACTCCCTTGTTTTGAAGACCTTCTTCTTCTGTCAAGAATGGTGTCTTGTTGTAGTTCTTAAAGGTTTCAGGAGAAATATCCTCAATGGAAGGAATTTGGAAATTTTCCCCTCGATCTTCTATCAAAGGAGCCTCATACACCCTTAAGTTATCAACATTAATAACAACATAAATTTTCATATAGGAAGGAAAATCCAACCTGAAGGCATTGTTACCAATCTTTTCCAAAATTCTGAATGGGCCATATCTAATTGGTTTTAGCTTTTTACCTTCTCCTTGGATTCTCTCTTTGTTAATGTGAAGCCAAATATCATCACTGACTTGGAACTTGTGATCTACATGATGCTTGTCGTGCATTGCTTTATACTTATCTTAGCTCTTTTCCAATTGTTCTTGAACTCTTTGGTGTACCAATTGGATTTGTTCAATGAAACTTCTTTCTTTGTCTATTCACCATGACCACTAATAGAAACATATTTTCCAAAGATGAAATCTAAAGGAGACTTAGGAAAGTATCCCAAACATGCTTCAAATGGTGATATTTGAGTTGAAGAGTGCTTGGCCTGATTGTAAGCATGTTGAATGTAGTGCAAATGTTCATCCCACAACTTAGGATACTTGTTGCGATAGGTACGAAGAAGATGTATCATTGTCCTATTCACCACCTATGTTTGGCCATCTGTTTGTGGATGAAATGTTGTACTCTTTATCAATTTTTTTCCCATGAATCCCCATAATCTTTGACCAAAAATTCCCAACAAAGTGAGAATCTCGATCACTAACAATGGATGTGGGCAATCCAAAATGCACCCATACATTCTGAAAGAATAACTGAGTAGTTTGTTCAGCTATAATTTTCTTTTTACATGGCATCAAAATACACATCTTTTTCAACCTATCCACAACTACATACAAATAATCATGACCTCGTTTTGACAATGGAAGACCTACAAAATCTATAGAAACACTCTCCCACAGTCGTGAAGGAATCGGAAGTGGTGTGTACAATCCTCACTTCCTATTGTTAGGCTTAATGATTGTACATAATTAACATCCTTTAATAAAACGTGACACACTTTCAAGAATATGAGGCAAATAGCAATACCTTTTTGGATGTGCCACCATCTTACTTACACCGAAATGACCTACAATAAGAGAAGTATGTGCCTCTCTTATGATGTTGACTCTTTCTCCCTATGGAGTACAAAGCCTGCCAAGATGGTACAACAAGTTATCATGCAAATGATAATCCAATTCCTCTACTTATTTACCTTGACTCAAGCTTGTATAAACATCTTGAAAGTCATTATATAATGTGTATTTCTCAATATAACTTTCATGAAAAATATAATTATGCTCAAGACAAGTAGTTGCACTAATAATAGGAGTAGAAATCATATCAGCAACTTTATTGTAGATACATATCCTATCCTTATTACCAAGTGGAAATGTTGAAGAAAACCCATCCATCGGAAGTGCCTTGACTGATGCAACTTAGATTGAGATTGCAAGTATTGTAATGGACGATGATCAATGTGAATTATTGTTTCCTTACCCATCAAGTAGTGTTTCCAATTTTTCACACTTTGCACCAATGCATACAATTCCTTGTAATATGTAGGATAATTAATCATTGCACCTTTAAAATTTTCTGAATGAAAACCTATAGGCTTACCATGTTGGATGAGGACTACACTCATGGCATAGTCACTAGCATCAGCTTGGGTCTCAAATTACTATCTCAAGTCTGGAAGTGCAAGTACTAGAGCTAAACTGATGTTTTCCTTCAATGCATCAAAGGCCTCTTGTTTTTTGCATCCCCACTGAAAAACCTTTTTCACACTAGTCAATGCATGCAAAGGATTTGTTATAGAAGAAAAGTTAGCAATGAATTTCCTCCAATATTGGGTTTCTCCCAAAAAATGTCTTACCTCAGTAACTATCTTGGGTCTTAGCCAATTCAAAATGATAAAAACCTTCGAGGGATCTATTTTCAACTCACCTCCTCCAACAATATGAACCAAGTAAACTAAAGAAGTTTTTCCAAACTCACACTTTGACATCTTTAAATACAATTGTTCTTTCTTTCAGACATCAAGTACATTTATCACATGCATGACATGTTCATCACGAGATTTACTGAAAATTAATATGTCACCTAAGTAGAATATAATGAACTCATTAAGAAATTGACTCAACACATCATTCATCACATGCATGAAGGTAGCAAGAACATTACATAAACCAAAAGGCATAACTAACCATTCAAACAAACCTTGTTTTGTTTTAAATGTTGTCTTCAAAATGTCTACTTCAACAATTCTAATTTGATGGTAGCCACTCCTTAATTCCAACTTAGTAAAATATTTTGCATCTTTCAATTGATCAAGTAAATCATCTATTCTAGGTAGTGGGTAATGGTTCTTTACTGTAATCTTATTCAATGCATAGAATTCCACACACATGAACCATGTTCCATCCTTCTTTGGCACCAAAAAAATGGTGAAACACATGGCCGAACCTGGCCTGATGATCCCTTTATCCAAAAACTCTTGTATTTTATTTTTAATTTTTGCACTTTCCATCACTGACATCGTGCACATTTGAATTTTAGGAAGATGAATATCTTTTTTCAACTGTGTCTCATGTTGGATTCCTCTCTTGGGAGGAAATCCTTTTGGTTGCTAAAACATCTCATCATATTGGTTAAAAATATCAACCAATTCAGATTTCAATCCTGAATCACAACCTTGAAAATCTTCATTATCAACATCATTCTTGGGTTTGATCATTAGAAGCACAAAATTCTTTCTTGAATTCACTAGTCTTTGCATTTGCCCCACATTAACAAGTAAAATATTTAGTTTCTTGCTATGAGCTCTCATAATTTATTCTACCCCATCTTTGAATAAATGGTATTTGTTTTCATGTCTATGGAAGATAACTTTTTTTTCATAGAGATAAGGGTTGTCCAAAACTATACCACATATGTCTAATGGCACAACATCAAGCTCCAATTCATCTATCAAATTTGTAGTAATGGTGAATTTTAGTTTACACATTCTAGTTACTTGCAATTGTGCATTATCGCGCACCCATCTTAACGGATATGGTTTATGATATGGAATGGTTTCCAATTTTAAACTTTTGACAATGTTTTCAGAGATGAGATTGGCTTGAGAGCCACTATCAAAAAGAGTATCAATTTTGCTATGTTTTGAGATCACCCTTATGTGAAAATGTTCTATCCTCTTCTTTTCATTTGGAGTTTCATTGTGTAAATTTGAAATACTAGTGCTAGCAATGGATTCTTCTCCTTTCATACCTATGGTTGTAATTTTAGTTTCATCACCCAAATCGGATCCCAAATCTTGTTGAGTGGTTGGAGTTGTCTGTTGTTTTCCCTTGTTGTTGACTTTCTTTGGTTTCATTTCGCGATGAAACTTCCAACAATGAGCTTCATCATGACCCTCTTTAGAACAATGCTTTCATGTTAATTTCTCTCCTTCATTCTTAATGGATGAATTTTTCTTTGCCTTCCCTTTGAAACCCTTTTCTTTTCCTTTACCCTTGAATGGCTTTTTACTACCCTCTTCTGGAGTATTTTTTTCTCTTGCCTCAAGATGAGTGGCTTGCGCACACACCTCATCAAGATTATTGGGATTAAACATAAGGATAACATGCCTAAGGTAACTGTGTAAACCCCCTATGTCTGTCAGCAACGTGTCATGTGATTGTAAATCTAAACCTAACATTAGAGACCTTTTTCTAAATTATTGGGTGTAATCTTACACATTTGGACCTTTAGGGTGTCTAAAGTTCTGCCAATTCATAATGTCTTTCTGCATATATGTTAGAGGGTAGAATTGCCTTTTAATTTTAGAAATGAAAATAGACCAAGAAATTGAGATCTTACCATGTTTTTTATCTCTTCTTGTGTCTTTGATTCTCACCATACCAGTTTTGCACCCTCCAGCCTCAAGGACGCTAGCCGAATGTTTATGTCATCCTCTTGGTGGTCTTGAATTTTTGAATAGACCTCCAATTGACGAACCCAATTGTCAAGCTTCTCTGCATTCACTTGAGCATTATACATGGGCAGTTCAAATTTAACATCAAGTTTTAATGAGGGTGATTTTCTAGTTACTTTTGAGGTATGTTGATGATTATGAGAAAGGTTTATATTCATGGAAGAGGTTTAAGATTCGTGTGAAGAAGAATATGAAGAATATGGTGGTGAGGGTGGAGGTTTACCTCCATTTCCATTACCTCCTCCTCCCTAAGAACCTTCTCTTTTGGGAGGCTTGAAGATTTCACCCTGTAGTTTGGTATTCTTCTCTTCATAGAGGACCTTCACTATCTCTGTAATATCAAAGAAAGCCTTCCTAAAGACCTTCACATCCTCTGTTATGTTGTAGGTTTTAACCCCGTACAGAAATTACCTGCATACGAATTCTAAAACACATAAAATAAACAATGCGAGAGCATAACACATAAAACACATATACACAGAGATTTCCCCTGGATCCCAAAATCGGGACTACCAGCTTGATTTTTCATTATGTTACTTTCAATGTTATAATACATATTTATACATGCTGAAGCATCCAATACCATGGACCAAAAACCATCGTGCCGAAAACCATGGACCAAAAACCATTGCGTCCAAAAACATGTGTGAAAATCATGCATAAAACCATAGGTGGGTCTGCCCAACCTCACATAGGTTCCAAAACCAAAAGTTTTTGGGGCACTACCCTGAACCCCATAGAGTGGGGTTACCTACACCCCTCAAACCCCCTTTGGCCCCCTCGCTGCGAAATCGGCGCAACGAAGGGGGGGCTCTGTCCCCCCTCTAACCGCCCAGTTAACTACGTGGGCTAGTTGTGGAAAGAATATAACACAACCCAACATTCTCCCACTTGTTGTTTTCTTTCCATAGGGGCCCACAAGAAAGCTTAGTAATTTATCCAGCCCTGCAACTGCCATTGTTTATCTACACCAAGAGAACTTCTCAGAGCTCACAGATTTTGTCAATGCATCTGCAATATTCTTCAAAGTGTCCACCTTTACCAACAACATCTTTTTTTCTTTTATCATATCCCTCACAAAGTGATACTGAACATCAATGTTCTTTATCTTTGAATGATATGCAGGGTTCTTTGCTGAGAAAATTGCACTTTGGTTGTCACGGTCTATCCTTATAGATCCCTGTACTAACCCCATAATTGAACACAATCTCTACAACCAAACTGCTTCCTTGCTTGCATGACTGGCTGCCATGTATTCGACCTCTGTAGTTGATAGTTCCACTACAGATTTTTTCTTACTTATCCAACTGACTGCACCTCCAAATAGGTTAAACACATACCCACTTGTAGATCTTCTCTTGTCTATATCTCCAGCCCAATCTACATCAACAAAGCCACGAATATCCAACACTCTATCCAATCCTGGTCTTCCTTGGTAGCACAAACCATAATCACTAGTGCCACGCAAATACCTGAAAACCTGCTTCACTGTTGTCCAATGCTCCTTTCTTGTTTTAACATAAACCTGCTCAATACTCCCACTGCATATGTAATGTCTGGTCTAGTACAGACAATTGCATACATCAAGCTATCGATTACACTTGCATATGGAACATGGGACATGTCCTCTTCCTCTTCTTGCATCTTGGGACACTGTTCAGTAGATAACTTTATACCTACAGGAATAGGAACCTTCACTGGTTTACTATCCTGCATATTAAATCTCTGCAATATTGTCATGACATACTTCCTCTGGTTTAACCAGAGCTTCCTCTTTGCCCGATCACTTTATATGGAACACGGAACATGTCCTCTTACTCTTCTTGTGTCTTGGGACACTATTCAGTAGATAACTTTACACCTACAGGAATCGGAACCTTCACTGGTTTACTAACATTCATATTAAATCTCTACAATATTGTCTTGGCATACTTCTTCTGGTTTAACTAGAGCTTCCTCTTTGCTCGATCAATTTTAATTTCCATGCCCAAAAGATAGTTTGCAACACCAAGATCTTTCATGTCGAATTTGGAGGACAATTGGGTCTTCAAATCCTGGATAATTTCTTTGTCATTTCCAAATAGTAACATATCTTCCACATACAAGACCAAATAAATAACACGGTCACCAATTAATTTAAAATACACACAGCGATCTGCTTTGCTTCTGGTGAAGCTAAGTCCCTGTATAAATGTATCAAATTTTTGATACCACATCCTTGGTGACTATTTTAACCCATACAGAGACTTCTTTAACTTGCATACCAGTTCTTTCTTACCATTCACCGCAAAGCTTTTAGGTTGCTTCATGTAGATTTCCTCTTCCAAATCCCCACGAAGAAATGTTGTCTTCACATTCATCTATTCTACCTCAAAATCAAAAGTAGCAGCAACAGATAGAAGTAATCTAATGGAAGTTACCTTGGCAATAGGAGAAAAAATATCATCAAAATCAGTTCCCAGCACCTAGGAATAACCTTTTACTACCAACCAAGCTTTGTATTTCTCCACCTTTCCTTCTGCATTTGTCTTCTTCTTGAACACCCATTTGTTGCCAATGGGTTTCCTTCCAACCGGCAAGTCCACCAGATCCCAAGCCTCATTTTTGTGCAAAGATGCCATTTCATCAACCGTGGCCTCTTTCCAAAGTTTTCCATCCTTTGAATCTACTGCTTCCTTCACAGTTCTAGGATCATCATCAGTAACATATAAAGAAAAATTTGAATATAAATCAGATGGACTATACCTTTCTAGTTGTCTTCTTTCTCGAGCTGATCATCTCACACCCGGAGTTTGTGGCTCTTCATCTTTTGATTCCTCCTCTACTGTAGAGTTTGATTCTTCCTCCTTTAGCTCAAACTCTATCTTCTCAATTTCCTTTGGTTGGACTTCATGTTTAATAACATCTTTCATCTCTCTGAACACCACATCTCAGCTGTACACAACCTTCCTTGTTACTGGGTTCCAAATCTTATAACCCTTTAAACCATCCTTATACCCAATAAAGATTCACTTTTCAAATTTACTATCCAACTTGGTTCGTTTCTCCTTTGGAACATGTACATATGCATCACATCCAAATACCCTCAGATGTGAAAGGGATGTTTTCTTACCAGTCGATACCTTTTGTAGAGTTTTATCCTCCAACCCTGATGAAGGTGATTTGTTGACTAGGTAACATGTTGTCTCCACTGCCTCTGCCCAGAATTCCTTCCCTAACCCTGCACCACTGAGCATGCTTCTTTCCCTTTCCATCAATGTCTTATTCATTCTTTCTGCAACTCCATTTTGCTGAGGAGTATATGGAGTAGTATTCTATTGTGCTATACCACAGTTCTTACAGAATTCTTCAAATTCCTTACTGCAAACCTCTCCACCATTATCTGTCCTCAGCACCTTTATCTTATTCTTTGTCTAGTTTTCCACTAGAGCCTTGAATTCTTTAAACCTGTCAAAGACTTTAGATTTCTTCTTATGGATATATATCCATGTATTCCTTCAGAAGTCATCTATAAATGATACGTACTACACAGACTTACCGAGTGCTGGAACCTTCACAGGACCAAACACATCACTATGCACAAGCTCTAATATATGTTTCACCCTCTTACCGCCAGAGGGAAAACTCACCCGATTCTGCTTCCCATATACACAATTTTCATAGAAATCAAAATCCATAGAGTTATTACTCATAGCTTCTACCATACCTTTACCATGAAGTATTCAAAGGTCCTTCTCTCCAACATGTCCAAGCCTTTGATGCCACAGCATGGTCTCCTCTCCAATGACGACTACATTTTCTGCTCCATTTTCAAGAATCACAGAACTGTTGCACCCATCAACAACCGTGCTACCTTGAATCTTGTACAGAGTTCCAATCCGAACTCCCTGCATCAATACCAGTGCTCCCTAAACCATCTTGCAAGTATCCTTCTTGAGCACTCTTTTTACACCTGTATCATCCAACTTGCTTACAGAAATTAAATTTTTGGCCAATGCAGGAATATGCAGAACACCCGGAAGTGTTCAAACCATTCTACCTTGCAAATTCAACTTTACTTTTCCGCGACCAATGATTCTAGCCTTCCTATCATCCCCTAAGAAGACATCATCACCATCGTATTTCTCATACTCGCAGAACCACTCTCTATGGGGAGTGAAGTGAAAGGATGCACCTAAGTCAATCAACCAAGCCCCATGATCTACATGGGTACTTGAAGAATCCAAGTACACATCCCCACCTTCATCTGAGGTGGTTTTCACCTCTGCAAAAGGAGCATCATCAGATCCCTTTCCTTTATCAAGAGATTTATATTTACAGTCCCTTTTGTAGTGCCCTTCCTTTCTGCATTTCCAACACACCACCTTTATAGGTTTCCCTCGAGATTTAGATCTCCCTCTAGATTTAGATCTCCCACTCAATGACTTATTTTTGTTTCTGTTCCGGGACTGTCCTCGTACAGACAAGGCATCACCATTCTGGCTCTCCATATTTTTCCGTCTCATCTCCTCTGTCAGCAAGGATGAGACTATTTCATCAAACTGTAAGGCAGTTGCATTGTTACCTATTGCAATAACCAGACTATCCCACGAATCTGGTAGAGAAAACAAAAAATTGATGCACTTATCTTGATCTAAAATTTTAATATCAATAGATGCTAACTGACTTACCACAGTATTAAATGCATTCAAATGCTCTGTCACCGAGTCTCCATCTTTCATCCTCCGGTTATACAACTTTTTCCATGGGAATAGTTTATTCACCAGAGACTTAGATTGGTACAAAGTCCCTAACTTGTCCCACAAAGCCTTCGTTGTAGCTTCCCCTGATACATTCAAAAATACTAAATCTGAGACACACAATCATAACACAACCCAACACATGTTTGTAGACTCTCCATGAGACATGGTCACTAAAGTCACAACTGCAACTTGAGGAAGAACTAGTTGTGGAGATTGTGGCAACCTTGCACTCCTTCTCCTTGACCCAACTTCAGGGCTTTCAACCAGCTTCCCTTCTCGTCTCTTGAGCTTCAACCTTGTAAGCATGAAATTCATTTGCGGACAGTTAAATCCTTCTTGCACAAAGAAAACCAAGAGCTCTAGTACCAAACTTGATCTGATAGGGAAAATTAGTTTTGTTGTGCTAAATTCCTTTTCAGAATATTTTAAAACTGTTTAAGGATTCATGACATTAATTGCAAGTTTAAAACATCAGTTTTTTATTGTTTTATGTAAATTTTATGTGCAAAGTAACATAAACAAATAACTGAATAGTAGGATATAATAGACATAAACAACACCATAAACAGTATCACAACAGCACATGATGAAGGAGTTAATCCTTCCTGGGCTATGTCTCCTTGGTCCAACTTCCAATAGCTTGGCCCTCTCTATTATGCTAAAAAAAAGTGAATACATCAGTTTATTGATGGGCATGGAATCACCCCAAGGCATGTTTTGGGGCTTAAAGCCAAAGTTTTGACCAAATCTTGTTGTAAAAGCCATGAATTGCAGATGTAGGGTTTGAAAGCATAATAAAGTCATAGGGTTGTCTGCCCTAGTTTTGTAATGTAATGTCAGCTAGATAGACTTACCCATGATCTGCGAACCATGGGATTGTATAAATAGAGCAAGGCTCTAAGTATAAATGATAACTAATGAATAACAAAGAGAGATGAGAGAGGAGAAGTCTAAGTGATTGAGTCAAAGTGTAAAGTGGGTTTGTGGGTCATAGAGTAGGAGAAGGCTCTACAGTTGTGTGCACAGAGGCTTAGTAGTCTAGAGCTAAGTGCATGGACCGCTGCAGTTAAGTGCACAGGGCAGGTCAATATATAATAGTTGGAGGAATCAATAAACAGAAGTTTTGTTATAATTCTATGTATCTTTCTCTGGTTTAATGCATGATTAAATATAATTTACAAGTATATTGTTTATTTACAGCGTGAACTTGTATGAATGTTTTATATTTTTAAGTATAACTTGAGACATTTAAATAGGTGAAGGTGCTTAATTTATACTAGAAGATAAATAAGATCTCGAGTAATAGTGCAAAATGTGGCACAACCCCTGGTAAGGGCTGTGCGAAGGCAGGGTATCAGGCCACGAGGAATGGAAGGTGTGCGAAGCCACTTGTGCGAAGGAACAAACAGTGAACTCATTAGACACCTCCAAGGTGTGAAAACTTGGTTCTAGCACCCTCCCATACTACTTCGAGTGAGACCTCAGTTCGCGCTCCACAGACTATTGCCAAAAGGGCCAATAGTACAGGGATTTGTTTGGCTAATTAGCTTCGAACCTAGGTCAGGCCCCAACAAGCCAACAATCAGTTATGTTGCCAAGACTAGGATTTGCATAGAGATGTCTGATGTTGTATCACTGGAATGCGACAAAAAAAGGAATTGAAGAGTTTTTGGATAGAAATATTCACGAGTTCACACCGTAGGAAAATAGGAATCCATTATTATCAAAGGAAGAGTGGCTAGATTACTACTTGTATACAAAGATCCATGAAATTTTCTTTGCATCCCTCCCTACTGAGTTGTACGAGTGGATCGTGAAGCTAGCAAATAACAAAGGAAGGTGTAAACTCAACAAACCTATTGTGTGGACTTCAAAATTGGTGCGCAGATTGGAAGCATAAGAAGATTAGATCGTGCGCGTTGTCGATCACTGGCTCAATCGAATCATAGTAGGATTCACCACCGAATCTGTTATCACTTAAGAATTCTAATACCAAAATGTCTCATATTAGTTTATGGTAAAATTCAATGCTAGTCTAAGTTTGATGTTTGTTTGCCTTAGAGTTTGAGTCTTAGGAGTCTTGAGTCAAATATGCATTATCATTCATCACTGGACATTCTCATTCATCACCGATCTCATAGCCATGTGTTCACATGAGCAGTTATTTATGCTGCCTTTACTTAAACAAGTGCCAAATCTCAGAAGCATCTTATCAGGTTGCAAGTTTCGAAAGGGAAAGGTTAGGTCAAAGAAGGTAGAAGTGAATCATCTACAGGAGAAGCAGTCCAAAGAAGAATAACCAAGCCAGCATGAAGAACATCTGTAGTTGAAAGATATCACATAAGCAAGTAAGGCTGAGTCCAAAGTTTTGATGAATTACCTCCCGAAGTATACTTTGAAGAATGGTGTCAGTTTATTCACTTTTGAACAGCCTCATGGTATATGGAAAATTCATTTCAAAGGAAAGAAAACTCGAAGAAGTCAAAGTTTGGCATAAAACTGTGTTTTTGAAATTACACAGCAGATTTGATGGACCATTTTTGTGATACAAAGGGAAATCATATTTGAATAGGAGGGTCTGAAAGGGAGCATTCATGAAGTATAAGTGTCTAGCAAAGGCAAAACAAGGAAAGGAAAGACATTTTTGAACTCCAAAGTTTTATGTTACGAAAAGAGCAGTCGACTTCCAAGAGGATCACCAAGCAATGGAAAACTCATCTCTGAAAAGTGAAAGAGGTTTTTATTCCTAAGCCACTGAAGTACAAAATCCTCTTCCACTTTCTCCAAATACATCATGAGCTAGGAGAAATGGATGACTAAACTTGCGCTACGAAACTGCTGTAGGTGCAGTTTTTCACAAACAGACTTTCCTGTTTAACAC
>APFE030797416.1:0-12913 GCA_000404065.3 Pinus taeda | reverse complement strand
CACACCTTGTCTTTCCTTGCAAATATGGGATCTTTGTAGCAGCAAAGCAGAGCATATTTGGCACTTGAATTTGCCAATCATGAAATATGAAACCTATTGGTATAGGTATCCAACAGGAAGCATAGGGTGTCACAGATGACAATATAAAGAAGGTGATGTTGGTCAGCACTCTGTAGGATTGCGTGCTGACCTGGTACATTAAGCATTCCAATGACAATCCAAATGTGGGGATAGCAGATTTCCAAGCAATGCTAAACAAGGAATTTAATAGGCCAAAGTCGAAGGCACAGTCGATCATTAGATTCAAGAAAATCATAATGCTACCAGGTGAAACCCCGTGGGAGTTGGATCGAAGACTAAAGTGCACAATTCGCGAAGCGAACATGACCTTAACAGATGGGAAACACCGCAAATGGTTTGTAGCCTCATTAACACCACATCTACAGAACGCGTTGTCGCAACAAAGGCTAACCACTTAGGCTAAGGCTTTGGAGGTCGCGATGAGATTGTACGAGACTTCGATACAAGATCCTAATGTGGGAGTCCATTAGATTCACGTGCAGCTGAAATACTTGTGCCTTGAGATGCAGAGTTTGAAACAAGACAAGATGGCTCATCTAGAGATGTGTGATGAGGTATGGTGTGTAAAGTGCAAGGTCCAGGGGCACAACAAGAACCACTGCCCAGTGTTCATGAATTACCTCGCAGGAGGAGGACCAATGCCATTGAGACTGGAGGCACAAGTAGGACCAAGCATGGCACCTGCATTATGTTGCATGATTTGACAGATAGGAGGAAAGCATGCTACAAATAACTACCATCTATTACAAAAGTGTATGTAGAATTTCCAGCAACTGTTCTGTAATTTCTACAGGTCAGTAGGCCATGATGAGTGCAAGTGTAGAAGTTATGAACTGATGATGGATTGGACTCCTACCGACAGAGTTCATGCCGAAACACTGCCCCTCAATCAAAATGTAGGAATGGTGTGCATGGGATTTCAGGGGTGTGGACGAGGCCGAGGTGGAATGCGACCAGGAAGAGGTCGCAAACAATTGATATGTTACAATTGTGGAGGGTCAGGGCATTATGCCCGTGATTATACAAATCCAACGAGACCATCATGTTTATATTGTATGCAGTTTGACCATGAGATAGAGGAATGTACCACACTCATAGTGAGGTTGCGTGATAAAGGAGCACTCCAGCCTCCCCCAACTCAGAACCTATAGATGATGAGGTCTGATCCGCGTGAGGAATACCCTAATGTAAATATTGTGCTCCAGAGTGGTATTACGACAGGGGATGACAAAGATAAGCAGCCTGAAGAAAGTACCTTGGTTCGCAAGGCTCCAATGAAAGAACCAAAATTTGATTTGGAGTGTGCTGTGTCCTTCATGGAAGCTAAGAGGAGCTTCATGGATGCCTCTACTTTAGGAAGTAAAGATAGACTAGAGCCAGAAATGGACCCATCAATGCTCACTACATTCTTAGAGACATGCATGAAGTTGTTGCGTGACAGCAAGGTTGTAAAGGGGCTGTTATCTCAAAATCAGGCCCTGGAAGGCTGCAGACCAGGAAGACTTCAAGCAACTATTTCAAACCTACTTTAGGCTGACGCTTAGCCTCCCCAACCAGAGAGGGCTCTCTCAAAGGGTTAATGTTTTTTATTATATTTAAGATGGCTAACTCTTGTGAAACAAATGTAAAATTATGAATGGTGGAAACACATTTAGCAACTATCCATTGGGCTTATGGAGTCAACATCATTTCAATATAACAATGGTATTAACCTTACATAGAAGTCAGGGCATTCAACATTCAACACATTCAGAACATACCAAAAACATATGGGACCACACAGTCTAGGAATGTATACAAGAAGTTAGAGAACTATAAGCGAATTCTAAGTGATTACACATTCATACCACTGCAAATATTAGGAAAAGAATAACACAACACATTATGAACATCGAATCCCTCTTGAGTCCTGAGAAGTAAAGCCAATCTTGTATTACTAAAACAGAGTCTTTACATGAAGCCAAAGATCAGAGCTTTTTTCAATAAATTTCCAACCTTTAATACATTAGTTCTTCTCCCATATATAGATTTCATGTATATTCATTCCTCCAGCATGAGGGGACTTCGAATTCCTCCTAATTTGACACCTATTGACACTTCAAACTAACTATTTAATACAAAGGACAACTAACTAGGAGTCCTAGAGACCTAATACAACTAAGAGTGTAACTCCTTATTATGATTACAACAACCTTATCTAAACATTTAAAGCATTCTTCGACACCTAACACTCCATGAAGTCGAATTTGATGGTGCTCATAACCTTCCAGCTGGCCCTTGATGACTCGTCCCTTTGTTGTTCCTAGAAACTAGGAGACTGTCCCTTGCTCTGTTCTGGGTGAAACATAGGTCTTGGGGCAGAGCTCATAACTTCTCATACAAAATGTATTTGGAAAAATTGAAGCCAATTTTTTTTAAACAATCCATGTTGAAAAAAACCCTCTCTTGGTTTTTGGAAACACTACTCCAGCTGTCCAGAATCGATCCTTGAAGAAGACGTGTAAAACAGGAAATTTTGATTTTTGAAAAACAACACCTACAACAGTTTCATAGCGGAATTTTAGTCTTTCATTTCTCCCATATCATAATGGACTTGAAGAAAGTGGAAGAGGTTTTTGTAATTCAATATCTTAGGAATGGAAACCTCTTTCACTTTTCAGAGGTGAGTTTTCAACTGCTCAGAACCTCTTCTAGAAGCTGACTGGTAAAAACAAGAAGACAGTTTGACTGATAAGTTGACTGATAAAGTTTGAAGTTGAAAAATGTCTTTCTTCTACTTGTTTTTCTCTTGCTGAATGTTGACACTTTGTACATGATCCTTTGTAGAGATTCTCCTTCAAAAATATTTGCCTTTGTCTTTCAACATTGGTCCATGAAAGCATAATGTGGAGCTACAGCAGTTTCGTAGCACGCTACGAAACTGCTGTGTAATTTTAAAAACACAGCTTCAAGTCAAAAATTCAACTCTCTTGATCTTTCCTTTGCTTGAAATGGAATTTCCATCTGCCATGAAGTTTTTCAAAATTGCTGTGTGATTTCTTTTAGCTAACTTGCTCCTGGTTATTCTTCTTTGTACCATTTCACCTGTGAATTGTTCTTGTATCTTTTCCTTGATTTGACCTTTCCCTTTTTTAGCCTGCTGGGGTGTGTCTTGAATTACTAATGGTCTTGTGGGCTCATTTATTTCCGTATACTCCTCCATGGAATTCCTACAATGTGAATATTAAAAAAGTCTGCACCATCTCAATTTTGATCCTTGCCTCACTTGCAATGGATAAGGAAAGTTGCCTCGCTTGCAATAGATAAGGAAAGATGCCTTGCTTGCAATAGATAAGGAAAGTTGCCTCGCTTGATCTTCAAAGAATTCAAATTGAACACCTGTCAATGTGCTCTTCATGCATGAACCCAAAGTTAAATCATAACTGTGAATACTTGGCTCTTTTTTGAAACTTGCAACCTAAGCATACCAAGACACCTAACGACTCTAATGATGAGGATGAATGGCCGCATGTAATAGGCATGGTTCAAGGACTGACACATGGTGATGAACAATTAACGAATTTTGATGGGCAAAGACAGTTAGACAAGATCTGGCATAAATCCCTGATTTCGTAGCGCAATTAGTGTAAACTCTGTGTTTTGCGCTACGAAATCTCCTAGTTACGAAACTGTCTAGGTTTTTTCGTAGCACACATAGTGTATTTTTGTGAGTTTGCACTACGAAAACTCCTAGTTGATTTCGAAATGCATGTAACGTTTGAAACAACCTTAACACATGACACTTTGAATAAATTTGGGACCAATAGTGGGTAAAACAAGATCGTTGACCATATTTAACAAAGGGAACAAGACTCCTAGGACCTAGACACTAAAGCAAACATGGAAAAACTAAACCCGGACTACCACCTAACCTTTACAATGAAAATGATTTGAAAATAATTTGAAATTTTTTCTTAAGTGATAACAGTGGCTCCACTTGGGATATTGTGCTCCTGTAGTACACTAAGAACTCGCAGGTCCAGTGCTTTATCCTTTTATGACAAACAAAAATTTTCTTGACAAGCATCCCCTTCAAGCTTCTTGGGCCTTCACCTCAAGCTTGAGCTTGATGATCACTGTAGGAGAGAGATGTCTATATCTACTAAAATGCTCAGTCAACCTTGAGCTTATTTGCTTTTTCCTACCTACCTACGCTATCAGCTACAAGCTCCACTTGTAGCTCAAACAACATGATATTTCCAATAAATCCAATCAATTGTCCTTTCTAATATTGGAGGCTCTTGACTGCATTCAACCTCAAAATAACCATGATAGTGAGATGACCAAATCAACTTATAATGTATATGATCTTCATAATGCAAATTAAATTGAAATATTGATGTACAAAACTTTTCCATGTATTCATTTATAGGGTCAAAGAGAACATGGTTATTTTGATAATCATCATAACATTCTATCTCTTCAGACAAATGATCCTCATCCACACACAATTTATTTTATATGCTATCCAACTTCTTTTCCGAATGATTCCCACAAGCAATGTAATTTTCCTCCTTATTATGATCATTCATTGATGTAAGCTGCTGCAAGGAATCACAAAATTGAATAACCTTTTCCTCTGCCTGAAGATTATAAAAGCTATCTTCCAGTACTTCTTCATGGGGTTTGCAATCAATTTCATACTCTTTATGATCAAAAGGCTAGAAAGTTCATTGCATATTCTCATTCATATCAGAGGATTGAACATGGATTTTATAAGTAGACCCCTGCTGATTTTCATGTTGCATTTCATGGGATGTTATACTTTCTTTTTGGTGTTGAAATGTATTGTTATGAAGAGCCTCTAAAATTTCTTCATCCATAAATTCATCATCATCATAACACTCCTCCAAATACTGAATAAGACTTAAAGAATGTTTACAGCAATCTTTGAGCAACAATAAGGAAGGATGACATTCTTTATACATCTCATAGAATTCATCATGAAAACTAGCAAGCGAATATATTGAATCATTTTCCAAACTTTTATACCAAGACCATGCTTTTCCTTCTAAAGTGGTCATAAACATCCTCATGAGGCAATCTTCAGGGAAATCAACCTTAAGAGTGCGTACATGCATATGGAACCTAACTAAATGAATAGCAGCATTGTCCTTCTTTTCATCTTTGAATATTGGAAGATCATCTAACCAATCAACCTTTGGCATAGGATTTGGAAAACCATGGATATGAGACCGATCCATAGGAGCATACCGGACATTCATTCTTGCAGTGGAACTCATCTTGTAACTTCATCAAGCTACTGATTTTCTAGCAGTGGAGTCACCTTCCAATTTATTATTTGATGTGTGGAGTCGCCAAGGTAGTTTTGTAGCCTCAAAAAGATGTTTGAGCTCCTGCTACCTTCACAAGTTCACCCTCTTAATTTCGGGAATGAATAGACTTCAGGCTCTGGGCAGACACACCAAAATGTTATCTCAAAATCAGGCCCTGGAAGCCTACAGACCAGGAAGACTTCAAGTAACTATTTTAAACCTACTTTAGGCTGAGGTTTAGTCTCCCCAACCAGAGAGGGCTCTCTCAAAGGGTTAATGTTTTTTATTATAGTTAAGATGGCTAACTCTTGTGAAACAAATGTAAAAATATGAATGGTGGAAACACATTTAACAACTATCCATTGGGCTTGTGGAGTCAACATCATTTCAGTATAACAATGGTATTAACCTTATGTAGAAGTCAGGGCATTTAGCATTCAACACATTCAAAACATACCAAAAACATATGGGACCACATAGTCTATGAATGTATACAGGAAGTTAGAGCACTATAAGTGAATTCTAAGCGATTACACATTCATACCACTGCAAATATTAGGAAAAGAATAACACAACACATTCTGAACATCGAATCCCTCCTGAGTCCTGAGAAGTAAAGCCAATCTTGTATTACTAAAACAGAGTCTTTACATGAAGCCAAATATCAGAGCTTTTTTCAATAAATTTCCAACCTTTAATACATTAGTTCTTCTCCCATATATAGAGTTCGTGTAGATTCCTTCCTTGAGCATGAGGGGAATTCGAATTCCTCCTAATTTGACACCTATTGACACTTCAAACTAACTATTTAATACAAAGGACAACTAACTAAGAGTCCTAGAGACCTAATACAACTAGGAGTGTAACTCCTTATTATGATTACAACAACCTTATCTAAACATTTAAAGACTTATTTGACACCTAACACTCCATGAATTCGAATTTTATGGTGCTCATAACCTTCCAGCTGGCCCTTGATGACTCATCCCTTTGTTGTTCCTAGAAACTAGGAGACTATCCCTTGCTCTGTTCTGGCAGAAACATAGGTCTTGGGACAAAGCTCATAACTTCTCATACAAAATGTATTTGGAAAACCTGAAGGCAGTTTTTGTGTAACAATCCATGCTGAACAAAAACCTCTATTGGGTTTTTGAAACACTACTCCAGCTGTCCACAATCGATCCTTGAAGAAGACGTGTAAAACATGAAATTTTGATTTTTGAAAAACTGCACCTACAACAGTTTCGTAACGCAATTTTAGTCTTTCATTTCTCGCATATCATAATGGATTTAAAGAAAGTGGAAGAGGTTTTTGTAATTCAGTATCTTAGGAATGAAAACCTCTTTCAATTTTCAGAGATGTGTTTTCAACTGCTCAAAACCTCTTCTAGAAGCTGACTGGTAAAATCAAGAAGACAGTTTGACTGATAAGTTGACTGATAAAGTTTGAAGTTGAAAAATGTCTTTACTATACTTGTTTTGCTCTTGCTAAATGTTGACACTTTGTACATGATCCTTTGTAGAGATTCTCCTTCAAAAATATTTTCCTTTGTCTTTCAACATTGGTCCATGAAAGCATAATGTGCAACTACAGCGATTTCATAGTGCGCTACGAAACTACTGTGTAATTTTAAAAACACAGCTTCAAGTCAAAAATTCAACTCTCTTGATCTTTCCTTTGCTTGAAATGGCCTTTCCATCTGCCATGAAGTTGTTCAAAATTTTTGTGTCATTTCTTTTAGCTAGCTTGCTCCTGGTTATTCTTCTTTGTACCATTTCACCTGTGAATTGTTCTTG
The DNA here is from genome assembly GCA_000404065.3 of Pinus taeda. Taxonomy (NCBI): domain Eukaryota; kingdom Viridiplantae; phylum Streptophyta; class Pinopsida; order Pinales; family Pinaceae; genus Pinus; species Pinus taeda. The sequence continues at coordinate 5,720 of APFE030797416.1, read as the reverse complement.
TATCTTTTCTTTGATATGACCTTTCCCTTTTTTAGCCTGCTGGGTTGTGTCTTGAATTACTAATGGTCTTGTGGGCTCCTTTCTTTCTGTATACTCTTCCATGGAATTCCTGCAACATGAATATTAAAGAATTCTACACCATCTCAATTTTGATCACTGCCTCACTTGCAATGGATAAGGAAAGCTGCCTCGCTTGCAATAGATGAGGAAAGCTGCCTCGCTTGCAATAGATAAGGAAAGCTACCTCGCTTGATCTTCAAAGAATTCAAATTGAACACCTGTCAATGTGCTCTTCATGCATGAACCCAAAATTAAGTCATAACTGTGAATACTTGGCTCTTTTTTGAAGCTTGCAACCTAAGCATACCAAGACACCTAACGACTCTAATGATGAGGATGAATGGCTGCATGTGATAGGCATGGTTCAAGGACTGACACATGGTGATGAACAATAAACGAATTTTGATGGGAAAAGACAGTTAGACAAGATCTGGCACAAATCCCTGATTTCATAGCACAATTAGTGTAAACTCTCTGTTTTGCGCTATGAAATCTCCTAGTTACGAAACTGTCTAGGTGTTTTCGTAGCACACAATGTATTTTGTGAGTTTGCGCTCAGAACCTCTTCTAGAAGCTGACTGGTAAAATCAAGAAGACAGTTTGACTGAAAAGTTGACTGATAAAGTTTGAAGTTGAAAAATATCTTTACTATACTTGTTTTGCTCTTGCTGAATGTTGACACTTTGTACATGATCCTTTGTAGAGATTCTCCTTCAAAAATATTTGCCTTTGTCTTTCAACATTGGTCCATGAAAGCATAATGTGCAGCTACAGCAGTTTCCTAGCACGCTACGAAACTACTGTGTAATTTTAAAAACACAGCTTCAAGTCAAAAATTCAACTCTCTTGATCTTTCCTTTGCTTGAAATGGCCTTTCCATCTGCCATGAAGTTTTTCAAAATTGCTGTGTGATTTCTTTTAGCTAACTTGCTCCTGGTTATTCTTCTTTGTACCATTTCACCTGTGAATTGTTCTTGTATCTTTTCTTTGATTTGACCTTTCCCTTTTTTAGCCTGCTGGGGTGTGTCTTGAATTACTAATGGTCTTGTGGGCTCATTTATTTCCGTATACTCCTCCATGGAATTCCTACAATGTGAATATTAAAGAAGTCTGCACCATCTCAATTTTGATCATTGCCTCACTTGCAATGGATAAGGAAAGTCACCTCGCTTGCAATAGATAAGGAAAGCTGCCTTGCTTGCAATAGATAAGGAAAGTTTCCTCGCTTGATCTTCAAAGAATTCAAATTGAACACCTGTCAATGTGCTCTTCATGCATGAACCCAAAGTTAAATCATAACTGTGAATACTTGGCTCTTTTTTGAAACTTGCAACCTAAGCATACCAAGACACCTAACGACTCTAATAATGAGGATGAATGGCCGCATGTAATAGGCATGGTTCAAGGACTGACACATGGTGATGAACAATTAAATAATTTTGATGGGAAAAGACAGTTAGACAAGATCTGGCACAAATCCCTGATTTCGTAGCGCAATTAGTGTAAACTCTGTGTTTTGCGCTACGAAATCTCCTAGTTACGAAACTGTCTAGGTTTTTTCGTAGCACACATAGTGTATTTTTGTGAGTTTGCGCTACGAAAACTCCTAGTTGATTTCGAAATGCATGTAACTTTTGAAACAAACTTAACACATGACACTTTGAATAAACTTGGGACCAATGGTGGGTAAAACAAGATCGTTGACCATATTTAACAAAGGGAACAAGACTCCTAGGACCTAGACACTAAAGCAAACATGGAAAAACTAAACCTAGACTAACACCTAACCTTTACAATGAAACTGATTTGAAAAAAATTTGAAATTTTTTCTTAAGTGATAACAGGGGCTACAAGAACTCATAACTAGATGCGCTGCAACTGCGCCAGGAGAACCGCACGTAGTTTGAAAGCTCGGGAAGCACATGACACAAACAGGAAAGGAGATGAGACTGACTTCATAGATCAAGGAATATGAAATGGATCAAGTGATTCTGGATCTAGGATTGGATGTGAATGTCCAACCAAACACACACATGGGAGCGCATGGGTAGGCCTGCGTTGCAATGGTCTCCTATCCAACTACGAATGGCAGACCAACAAAAGATCCTACCTATGGGAAGACTATAGGGAATCATAGTAGATATTGAAGGAGAAAGTGCGCTAGCAGAATTTGAAGTGATAGAGATTGTTGATGACACCAACCCCTACCTCGCACTACTAGGAATAGATTAGGCCACTCACATGAATGGAGTGATAAATTTAAAGAAGCACAAGATGATTTTTGAGAAAAAGTCACTAGGCATAGTGGTACCTTTAGACCCTGCAAAAGGATCGCGCTACATAAAGCTAGTGCATGACTATGACAGTGATGATGACTTGGACAGTCTCTACAAAATAACCATGCAGGAGTAGGATTAGGTAAATCTAACCGCAGATGGCTAAATCTTGTGGAAGTACGAAAGCTCCTACACATTAGATTTAGACGAGGAGATAGAGCAATGGTAGAACCAATTACATGAGGTAACCATGCTCAATTGTAACATGATGACAAGGTTGCTGCACTGCGTAGCAACAGAGGTAAGAGATCTGCTGACTTATGACGGGTTGAGCGAGGTGGATGATTTCCTGAACAAATTTGAAAGGGAAGTACCAGAACAACAACATTTCCATGCTCTAAAATGGGTACTACGAGCTACGCCCACAAGATGGTGGGATACGCACCAACAAAGTTTTGAAGACTAGTGTGAATGCAGAAGAATGACGCACATGCAGCTTGGGAAGCCTCGCATGTGGTTCACAGAGAAGTGTGACGGATGGGATGATCCATGTACACACCTCATGAAATGGACAAGGGTCTATGGGGAAAGCCCCAACCTAAGTGGGTGCACCTGTTCTGTCATACCCTACATATTATACCCATGAATTGGTATATAGAAATGGAGCCCCACCATGGCACAAATGAATGGGATATCTTGGGCGAAGGATTCCTGTCAACCTTCACATTTGAGGATCATTGATGGGATACTGTTGATGATGCACTACAAGCAGTAAAAGCATCTATCTTTAAAATACCCTAGGATCCAATGGAAGTGCTTCAGCTTGAATGGGCAACCCAGCTAAGTTGTGCGCTTCAGTGTTACAATGTAAACACTAAAGAAGATGATGAAGATCCGTGCAAAGTTAACATTCCAGAAATTGAAGGCTATCACAAGGTTCAAGAGCCATTGATTGAAGACCCTGACATTATCGCGTCGGTGAAAACAAAGCAGGTAAACATTGGTATGGAGGCTGAACCAAAGAATGCAATGCTCAGCAACTACTGGGATGATGCCATGGTGGATAAGGTCATTGAGTTACTCCGCGAGTACCAAGACCTATTCCCGACCAAGATCATAGACTTAAAGGGGATCATTGGTAATTTAGGGATGATGAAGATCACCCTAAAACCCAATGCAAAGCTACTAAAGAAGAGGCCTTACCACTTGAATCTGAAGTACAAGGAAAAGGTTTTCACAGAATTAGACAAAATGCTTGCATCTAGAATTATTGAGCCAGTGGAAGAATCTGACTGGGTAAGCCCTATGGTAGTACAAGAGAAGAAGGAGAAGGGTGAGATAAGAATATGTGTGGACCTCAGGAAATTGAATGACACTTGTGTGCATGACCCATTCCCAACTCCATTCACAGACGAAGTATTGGAAAATTTCGGCAGACAAGAAGCATATTCATTTACTGATGGGTTCTCAGGGTGCCACCAAATCAAAATCGCACTGGAAGATCACTATCATGTGTCATGGCTGAGTGGTTTCCCTTGTGTTTGACATTACCTTACATTATCACATATTGGGATTCGTGTAGTAAATTGGTTCCATTTGACCCTATTTGTGGATTCCTCGCCTCTGTTTCATCTTTCATTATGGGATGGTTCAAAGGATTTATGTTGTGTGCTATCCACATCTTATGTATGCTGGAAATGTACTTTGGAATGGTTACTTCATATCTCTCTTCACCTGATTTCTTCCAAATTATTGGCCTACGGGTTACAATCATGCTAGTTGATGTGGGATGCCTTAATGCCTTCCTTCCAACAAATATTTTCACATCACATTTGACTCATTTATCTATTAATAAGTTCTAGAGACCCTTTTTCAGTACCTTAGGGTTTTCATCCATTAGTGGTAGACTCCTTCACTACGACAGTGAGAATACATGAATGTATCCTTATTGATAGATTCCTTCAATTGTTTGACTTCAACACATTTATTCACACTTGTTAGATTGTACTTGGGTACATTGACATTCATTATGATTATTGGTGAGTTGTCTCGCATTTGTTAACAATATACATCAATTACCAATAATCAATGATTTCTCACATGGTCAACTTCAAATCATTATCCCCATAGTGTAGAAATGTACCATCTAGGGTCGATGAAGACCTTGGGTTGTGTCAACATTTTGGTTCACTTGATTACTCCTTCAGTTTTCTACCAGTGACACCTTCCACCCTTATATGTTATAGTCCTTCACAAAAACATCCTATATGTTGGCACCCGAGTTTATGCAGTACCAGTATTCCAACTATATGACTTGGTACATTTATGAGGATCAATTATGCAGCATCATTGATCGGATATTATTCTATATGTGATATTAAGACATAGCTAAACTGTGTTCTTTTGCTGCTATGATCTGATGATCCATTATGTATTCTACATCTCCCTTTTTTTACTTATGTATACATTCTATATCCACTTTATACTTGATCAATAGACATGCTTCATTACTTCTCAGCATGGGTATGCCCTCCTGAGACATGAGTTTTCTTTCTAACTCCTTCTACAGGTATTCAATGGGTTGGAATCTAGTGATCTCCTCCCAAGTTTTCGAGTGACTCCTTTCCCTATACTTAATATATTTTGACCATCATCTACCCCTTCTAACCTCATATATTAAGGGGGAATCTATTATAGCATCATTTAGCACTCGTATAGACTTGATGCTGTTGTATAGCCTTTGGAAGCCTTTTCCCATGTTGACTTGATCTTATATTAAAAAGCAATATTTTAAATTCCATAAGCCACTCTTCCTATACAAAAGTGTGTACATACGTGGGTTATATAACTATATACCCGCGTACACATTTTAAAATATGAAAAAATAAAATAATATGTTATTTTTCGGGCGGGACTCACAGGTTTGACCTAGAGGCCACCTACAAGAGGTCGTAGCACAACTGAATTAACTAATTTCAGGTGGTATATATATAGCCTTTAGATAGGCCTAAAAGACATAATAAAAGGGCTATCGACATTATACCCATTTTTCTCTCAGATCAAATATGATTTTCCCGTGCCTCCTGCACTCTAAGTCTCTATGAAAACCATGGTTTCGTTTGTTGGAAATAATACTGAGAGGGGGGGTGAATCAGTATTATCAGATCAATTATTCCTTTTCTAAAACCAAATTGTATACGCTACTTCAGTTAATTAAACCCGCATATATACACAACTATTCAGAAGGAAAACCACGTATAAAAAGCAAACTTTTAATTTACTTTAACTTTCTGATGATGATTGTTAATCTGTGATGCAGAATCAAATAACTAGTAACCAGAGACAGTAAAGCAGAGCAGAAAGACAATCACACACAAGAACACA
>APFE030797415.1:149205-204755 GCA_000404065.3 Pinus taeda | reverse complement strand
TCTCTCCAATTTTTCCTGTATATATATACATCAATGAGGGTGTGTGACACATCTGTTGGGCATGTGAGCCTACATTACAAAACTGGCTGACCTTGCACATATAATTTATTAAGAATAATAAATTCAAAATATAAGTTCTGCTCATCGGATTAAGACTATTTTTATATGGATTTTACACCTCTCAGAAAGAGGAATCCAACAAAAATATTAGCCTCTTAATCTGAGCATCAGAACATGGAGTTTGGACCTAGTTGTCCAAATTTAACACGAATAATGTCCCTTGGGAACTATTTGAGGAAAGGTTCTGCGCAAAGTATTTACCTCCATACTTTCAACAACAGCAAGCCAGAGCCTTTCATACATTAATTCAGGGAAATAAAACGGTGGAAGAGTACGAGATAAGGTTTATGGAGCTTGTAAAATACATTCACTACTTAGACTCTGAAGTTGAACGCTTCATATTTGGGTTAAATCCTCGCATCAGAGCCTTGGTAAGCATGTGGAAACCATCATCAGTAGCCGAGGCAGTCGAATGTGGTCGCTATGCAGAAGAGCACCTTGGAATCAAAAAAGATATGAGGCCAACAAGGCCTGTACAAACAGGATTTCCAGGAAAGACTCCCCGAAACTTCTTCAGAGGAGGTAGCTCAAGGCCACCTTACGGTAACAGGTTTAGCCCAAGAAATGTGGGGACAAGAGCTCCCATGGCAGTAAACACTATAGTTGCGGAATCATCAAACACCAGTCCATGGGCATCGCGAGGGACTGCCAGTAGAGGAAGAAATGCGAGAGGAATCAACATGAGAGGATGAAGCTCGTTCTCTAGAAATTCACGCCTTGATTCAAGAGGATCAACGTAGCTTAATTTTTGGGGATGTGGGGGACCGCACTTTCAACGTGATTGCCCAGAAGCTTCGTTGAATATATTGCATAGGACTGGAAAGGAGCCGATATCAAACAATCGAGCAAATCATAGAATTCATGCAGTAGTCAACCACGACCAAGCAGCCCATCAATCCACTGTAGTGGAATCTTCAGGTATTATCAATGGTATAAAACTCAAAATCTTATTTTATACGGGTGCCACAGATAGTTTCATTTCGTCATATGCATTAAACAAATGTGGGTTGGTAGCTCGTAGACAAAATGATTTCCATCAAGTGGAAATGGCCTCAGGAGAACTCCAAACCGTGGGCTTGAGTGTGGATCAATGCAAAATTGACCTAGGGGTTTGTTCGACTAAATTGAAAGTTTATGTCACAACATTAGGAACGTATGATCTTATCATAGGTATGGATTGGCTAGAAGTTCACCAAGCTTGGGTAGACTGTTATGGGAAAAGGATTCTAGGCATAAATGATGAAGGAGAAGTAATCCAAATTCAAGGAATCAAGAGGGAAGTCTCTTTACGCTACATTTCAGCAATTCAAATGAAGCGTTGTTTAAGGAAAGGTTGTCAGGCTTATGTAATTCAAGAAGTAAGCCAAGGAAAAGGGCCATCCCTAGAACAATATCTGGTGTTAGCCGAATTCCCGGATGTATTTCCAAAAGAACTACCTGGATTACCCCCGGTAAGAGAATTGGATCTCACTATTGAATTAAAACCAGGTACCCAACCGATCTCTAAAACACCTTATAGAATGACAGCTCCAGAAATTCAGGAACTGCAAATTCAATTGAAGGAACTACTGGATATAGGGCATATTCGGCCCAGCACATCACCTTGGGGAGCTCCTGTAATTTTTGTGAAGAAGAAAGATGGATCTTTAAGATTATGCATAGATTATCGAGACTTGAATCGAGCTACAACAAAGAATCAATACCCTATGCCTCGAATCGACAATCTTTTCGATCAAATGAAAGGAGCTGTTGTCTTTTCAAAAATTGATCTTCGATCAGAGTATCATCAGCTAAGGATTTCTAAAAATGATATTTCCAAAACTGCATTCCGAACACGTTTTGGACATTATGAATTTATCGTGGTACCATTTGGATTAACAAATGCACCAGCAGTATTCATGAATCTTATGAACAGTGTTTTCCGTAAATATCTTGATCAATTTGTGCAAGTCTTTTTAGATGATATTCTCATCTATTCCAAGAATAAGAAAGAGCATGAAGATCATTGCGGATAGTATTGTCTTGTCTTAGAGAATGCCAGTTGTATGGAAAACTATCCAAGTGTTCATTCTTTCAGGAAAGGATTCATTATTTGGGACACATCATATCAGGTGAAGGGATTTTAGTAGATCCTGAGAAGGTAAAAGTGATCATGGATTGGCCAATACCAAAAAATGCTCTTGAGATACGAAGCTTTATGGGTTTAGCCAGTTATTACCGAAGATTTATGGAGGGATTCTCAAAAATCGCAAAGCCAATTACAACCCTTTAGCATAAAGGTGTTAAGTATGAATGGACCGAGGAATGTAATAAAGCCTTCTCTGAACTCAAAAGACTACTCACCAGTACACCAATCCTAAGAGTTCCTGACATGGACAAAGATTTTACAATATGTACTGATGCATCCAAACAAGGACTGGGTGCAGTGTTGATGCAGGATAGAGGAGTAATAGCATATGCTTCCAGAAAATTAAAACCTCATGAAGAACTCTATGCTACTCACGATTTAGAATTAGCCGCTGTAGTGCTAGCTTTAAAGATTTGGAGACACTATCTAGTGGGACGAAGTTTTACACTTAAAAGCGACCATCAAAGTCTACAATATTTGTTCACCCAAAGAGACTTAAATGCCAGGCAAAGGCGATGGAGTGAATTCCTATGTGAATATGACTTCAGAATATCATACATTAAGGGAAAAGAAAATGCAGTAGCCGATGCTTTAAGCAGGAGACCTCGGATATTTTCTCTCATACCCATTAAAGTAGACTTATGACAACGAGTACTGGATCATCTTATAAAAGACAGCTGGTATTTAAAAGTGAGAGCAAGTTTTGAGGGTAAAAGGGCAAAATAATCTAAATTTGAGGGATATGAACTAGAAAACGATGGAATCTTATGATTCCATGGAAGAATGTATATTCCTGATGATAAAGATCTTCGAGATACCATTCTTGGGGAAGCCCACAGAGCAGTATATTGTGCTCATCCTGGAGTAAGGAAAATGTATGCGAACACCAAGAAACTCTTCTTTTGGTCAGGTATGAAGCGCGATATCACTCAATTTGTTGCAAAATGTTTGGAATGTCAGCAAGTAAAGGCAGATCATTGTCACCCAGCGGGCCTCTTACAACCCCACAACATTCCTATGTCTAAATGGGAGACCATTTCTATGGATTTTATCACTGGACTACCTCTTACTTCTCAAAGACACAATGCCATTTTGGTAGTGGTGGATAAATTAACAAAAAGCGCCCATTTCATTCCCGTAAGAGATAATTACGATGTTGCTGATGTAGCTTTAGTATTCATAAATGAAATTATCAGATTTCACGGAGTACCTAAAAAAATTATATCCGATAGAGATTCGCGATTCACTTCTAGATTCTGGACTTGCATGCAAACAGCCTTAGGTACTCAGCTAAATTTAAGCACTGCTTACCATCCTGAGACTGATGGGCAAACTGAAAGAGTAAATCAAGTACTTGAAGACATGTTGCGAATGTATGTGATGGATCAGCAATCACACTGGGAAAAGTACTTACCCTTAGTCGAATTTGCATGCAACAATAGTTACCACAATTCGATTGGGATGCCTCCATTTGAAGCTTTGTATGGCAGACCTTGCAGAACACCATTAAGTTGGGACAGGTTAGAAGATCGAGTGATAATAGGACTAGAATTAATCCATGAAATGGAAGCACAGGTAAGACAAATTAGACAATGATTAAAGGAAGCCCAAGATAGACAAAAGAGTTATGCTGATGCTCACAAAATTTATAGGAAGTATGAAGTAGGGGATCAGGTTTTCATCCGCATCAAGCCAAATAAAAGTACTATTCGATTCGGAAAAAGGGACAAAGTTGTCACCCCGATTTATCGGACCATTTAAAGTTGTGGAAAGAGTTAGACCTGTTGCCTATCGTCTTGCCCTGGCACCTCACCTGCATAGAATTCATAATGTATTTCATGTTTCTGTATTAAGGCATTATATAGCTGATCTATCTCATAAACTTCAATGGGAGGAATTGTAGGTATCGGACAAGGGAGTCGTAACGGTCGAACCATTACGTATACTGGAACGTAGGGTTCGACAGCTGAGGAACCGCCTGGTGGACCAAGTTAAGGTCCAATGGGACAAGTATAGTCCTAGATCAGCAACTTGGGAAAATACAGGGGACATATGTCAAAGATACCCTAATCTATGTCAATTTTGAAGAACTTTAAACTATGTTTAATATATATTTACTTCACTGCAGTCAGAGACTTGGAAACATTTTGAATGATTATAGATAAACGTGAAATTTTGTGACATAATATATGTTTAATTTCTGCTGGTACATGGATACCAAAACGATATGTGTGGTTCATTTTACTAAATTATAGTTGTCAAGGTAAAGTTAAAGACAGTTAAATGATTTTACTTCTGATAGAAATTAAGATATTATAAATCTGTTTTATTTATGCATGTCAGCATGAACAATAGAATAGAAGTCAGGAAGTCAATACATTCTAGATGAAAGTCAAAAGACATGCATGGAATATGGCAACATATGTTATACTGTAGTGTTATATATGAATAATATATGAGTTACTTTGTATATGTTGATGCACATTTTACAAATGCATGAGTAAGTGTATGATTGCAGATAATAAGCAGTTACTGGGATGACCACGTGATTACAGAACCTCAGAACAATTAAAGCTCAAAGTAATTCTATGATAGGGTATTAGCCCTAATTCTACTGGGAGGGGTGGAGGTGTTACCCACCGTTTACCCTCCGAACCCTGGAGTCATGGGAGGACTGTGTGGATCACGCTCCCCTAGACGTGTGATGATGACTGCCGGATGCCTACTGGGAATCAGGTCGGTATAGTCGACGCTGCCACCTTAGAGTTAATGAATGGTCAGGTCAGTAAAACTGACGCCATGGCATACTCTGGTAGAGGACGGATAGGATGGGAGCAGAAGAGATTAGGAAGGATAGGATGATTTTAGAATAGCTTGGGAACCTGGATAGGAAAAGTCATGTCCATTAAAACCTTAAACCTAAAAACTCTAACTTCGGGACGAAGTTTTCTGAAGGGGGAGTGTATGTAACGACCCATCTTTAATATACACATATTATATGCTCTGTAAAAAATAATAATAATAAAATATAATAAAATAAATAAAAATGATATTTATAAAATAGAATAAAAATCAAGTATTAATATCAATAATTAATTAACCTAAAGTTCTAAAGTTTATATTAAAAGAAAACAAGCATAAATAAAGTGATAAGGTACATATCCAATATTATAAAGTTATAAAAGGGTACATATAATATGATAAGGTACATATCAAATATTATGAAGTTGTAAAAGGGGTACGTATATGGTTAATAGAGATATAATAATACTATAATAACCATAACATCTTTATGAGGGTAAAACACTATAAAACCTGAATACTTCATATAAACACCTGTACGGGAGGATGACTCACGCCTTGAGGAAGCTGTCACCATGGGAGAAAGCGGTGGAGTCGCTGGTGTACAGGGCGGCCACCGCTAAACCCAATTATAAAACCGCAGATAAGGGGTTGAGTTGAGGGGTGAGTGGAGGGCAGGAGAACACCAGGAGCAGAAAATCAGGAGGACAAACCAGAGGAAGAAGATTGACCATTGGAAGAGCTTTAATCAGTCTGAGGTTCTGGGCACAGGGGTAGTGAGCTTCTGCGAGAAGCTTACTGGATTGAGTAGCCAGGCTCTGCTCAGTCTGACTGGGAGGAATTGGTTTCCCGGTAATTGGATTAGAGTAACCGCAGCGTCATCAACTACACTGGAGCAGGTAGCAGTTCAGGTAGGTGTTCAAAATCCCTTACGGTTACTGTATTTCAGTTTTGGTCCTTACTGTATTTCTATTCTGGTTCTTACCGTATTTCAGTTTATGGTTTTTTACACTTCTCCCCACCAATTTCAAAATTGCCTCTATAGGCTATTGCGTTGCTCTGCGTCAACCTCACTATGGCTCCTCTGCCTCCCTATATATGCACTCACCGAAACTGGAATCCTTCATCTTGCTTCACTGTACCTACCCCTCTCTCACTTCTTTGATTGATCCTGAACGAGCTCATCTTTACTCCTTATAGTGTTCATGGTGGAATGACTTTTCACCAAGGGTAATGTCTCCAAAACCAAGCCGAGCTAAGTCAAATTGCTTAAACACTATTTTCATAAGGAATAAAAATTATTTTCGTTTATTTTTTGCCACTCCATTGAAGCCCTAGGTGCCCCATATCCCTTCAAGGTTGTCACTCATTCTTTTAATGAATAAACAATCATTTCCTCCTTGGGTCTTCCGTCAATGACTTTGGGTACAAAGCCCACCAATTAGGTACATTTCCCACAAAGATTCATTTTCGTGGGTCAACTTATCATAATCCCAATACCTCGGGGATTGTGAGAGTACCTCCCAAGATACACATTTCAACATTCCATCCCTAGACCACTTAAGCAAAGAATAGGGATGCTATGAGTTAGGGTTTGACAAATATTCAATGATAGGGCATGTGATGTCATATAACAGCCACAAGAAACAATCATATAGTGATTAATCAACAAAGAATCAATACTATCAATTAGATATGCAAAGCTAAGGGTTTTGGATTGAGATTTTATGGCTGAAACATGTAGAAACAACAATATAGTGATGATGTCAGCCCTACAAATAAGGTTTTAAGATGCACAAATTGCTAGATTTTGCTTTTTAATAAATATCTAACGCAATTCCTACTTAGAGGAAATGAACACATCAAATAAAATTACATTTAGCAATATTTCAAAGAGGCCCTAACCCTAGATATCTTGAATTTAAGAGAGAAGAAAGAGAAATTTGTAAAATCAGAAACCTTTATCACCACCACCTAGACTAGTGCCTTGATGGGAGTGTACCTTTATCCCTACCTTTGTTGCCTCTCCTTCCTTCTTTTCTTCTCACCTTCACTTGCTTCTTAGACTTCATCGATATTTTCTATTGTTAACGCCTCTAAACCTCGTGGTAACAAGAGATTGGCCACCATTGTCACCTTAGCATCCCGACTCCAACTATTTAGTGGTATATTGAACCACACTGGAGGATTTTCTACATATGGATGACCTAGAGGATATTCAACAAGGAGGGTTTAAGGTGATGGAAATGTCTAATCATTTTGATAGGGTACTGGTGGAGTCAGAAGGACTAAGTTAGTCTTTTCCAAAGCACAAGTACTCCATCCCTAGACCACTTCAGCAAAGAATAGGGTTGCTATAAGTTAGGGTTTGACAAATATTCAATGATATTAAATTTGATGTCATATAACAATAAGAAATTGTCTTACAATGATTAGTCAACACAGGATCAAGTCTACCAATTAGATATGCAAGGTTGAGGCTAAAACTTGTAGAAAACAATAATATAGTGATGATGTTAGCCCTAGAAATAGGGTTTTAACATTGAAAAAGTGCTAGATGTTAAAATTCGGCAATCCAAATCCTATTGCAGTAACTGGAAATAATCCTCACTCCACAGGGAAATCTGGGCTCTGACATCAGCTCAAATTGAGTCGTCCAAACTGGATCTGTGCGGTCACTCTGCCACTCTATCGTAGTTTTTCCTACATTTAGCTCGAAACAACCTCTCCTCAAGCCGTTTGGTCAGCTGTTGTCTGGGAAAATGTCTCTCCTAGCCTCTAGAACCTCTTCCCAGCTTCTGGCACTGAAACTTTGCTTCTCCCCACCAATTTCAGAATTGCCTCTATAGGCTACTGCGTTGCTCTGCGTCAACCTCACTATGGATCCTCTGCCTCTCTGTAAATGCGCTCACTGGAACTGGAATCCTTCCTCCAGCTTGACTGTCCCTGCCCCTCTCTCACTGCTTCGATTGATCCTGAATGATCTCATCTTTACTCCTTATCGTGTTCATTGTGGAATGACTTTTCACTAAGGGTAATGTCTCCAAAACCAAGCCGACCTAAGTCAACATGCTTAAACACTATTTTCATAAGGAATAAAAATTATTTTTGTATATTTTTTGCCACTCCATTGAAGCTTTAGGTACCCCTTATCCCTTCAAGGTTTTCACTCATGCTTGTAATAAATAAACAATCATTTCTTCCTTGGGTCTTCCATCCACGGCTTTGGGTACAAAGTCCACCACTTAGGTACATTTCCCACAAAGATTCATTTTCGTGGGTCAACTTATCACAAACCCAATACCCGGGGGTTGTGAGAGTACTTCCCAAGATACACATTTCAGCATTCCATCCCTATTCCACTTAAGCAAAGAATAGGGATGCTACGAGTTAGGGTTTGACAAATATTCAATGATAGGGCATGTGATGTCATATAAAAGCCACAAGAAACAATCTTATAGTGATTAATCAACAAAGAATCAAGACTATCGATTAGATATGCAAAGCTAAGGGTTTTCGATTGAGATGTTATGGCTAAAACATGTCGAAAACAACAATATAGTGATGACGTCAGCCCTACAAATAAGGTTTTAAGATGCACAAATTGCTTGATTTTTCTTTTTAATAAATATTTAATGAAATTTATACTTAGAGGGAATGAACACATCAAATAAAATTACTTTTAGCAATATTTCAAAGAGGCCCTAACCCTAGATATCTTGAATTTAAGAGAGAAGAAAGAGAAATTTGTAAAATCAGAAGCCTTTATCACCACCACCTGGACTAGTGCCTTGATGGAAATGTACAATGGAGTTACCTAGGCAAAATTCAATGAGGACAACCTTGTTTAAGAGGGTGAGAGGTGTAAATCCTCTGCTTACAAACCCTAGCGGCTTCCCTAATAGAGATATTTTAGATTTGAGAGATGCAAAACTAGGATTCCTCTTAAAGGATTCAAAGAAAACAATTTTGCATGGCATAGAGGATCACAATTTATAGACAAACACAACAATTTTAACTATGGCACATGCAAAAACCATAATTTTCACAACATAGCATGCAAAATATAGAAGATGAGCAATAAACTTAAAAAACCTCTGCAAGAATCTCCTCAATTAATCTCAAGAAGCCAACTTCAAGCAAAAATTCACCTCCAAGATAAATTTCACCATAGATCTACATTTCGTGCAAGTAGAAAATAGGCAATATCTAATGCACACTTCCCAAAGAGAGAGAAGTGCGACAATGAATTATGATGAAAAGTGAATAAGGCCCCTCTCTATTTATATAAGGGTAACCAAGCCTTATTATATTAATATTAAAAGAAAACCACTAAAAGTGTTTACCTAAGCATTCAACTAGGTCAAATTTCACAAGTTGACCTTGAAATAACTCGAGAATATAACAAAATGCCAAAAATATCCAACAATTGTGGTAGAAAAGGAGTCTCCACCATTACATCATCCTATAGAATATGCAATAAGGCACCAAAGAAGTAAGACAAGGGTCCAAGAGTGCTCCTTACTCCAAGAGAGTCCTCAATTGCATGCATATATCTCCAAATGGTGTCTCCACCACCATGACATCATCCAATAGAATCCCTACCTCACTCTTTTGCAAACACGTGGGAGTGACGTGGCACCTCTAAAAGAAAGCATTGGCATCAAATATGGATGTACTATCCCTCCCATGTCATCTCGGTGATAGCCATCCCCATCTAAGCTTTGAAATAAGGTGTCATCCATTGAACAAGGTCAAGGCAAGGTTTGGGGCATCTTGGGTCCATCTAGGGACATCATCGAAAAGTCCAATGCCTAGTATTTCAAGCTCAGTGTTTCAAAATCTGGAGTATTGTCAAGAGGCTCTATGTCATGTGGAATTTGCTCAAGGATGAACGCTCATCTCTAGGGGAGAAATGTTGGGGCCACAAGGTTAGTTTGCTTTGGTTCTCCTCTCTCATTTCTAGCACTTAGGTTAGTTATCTCATTGAAAGAGATTGATCTAGACACCTTCCTCTCGGTGTATTGTATAGGGTTTCCCAAAATGAACTTACCTAAAACCCAACTATTAGTCACATCAATATTGATTGTCCCTAAACTTCTCATTGGGTTGGAGCTATTGTCAAAGATAGTTAGGAAATACTTCTATCACCTATTCCCTTGTTCATCATTCTTGTTCTCTCTTAGTCTCCCTATGTTAGTTCTCTCTCCTGCTTGCCACGTGATTTCTCTTCCTACTTGCACCTACCCTAACAATTTTGAGCCACCCCATTCTTTCCCCTCTCTTGTATTTCCGTGCCCCATGATGTGTTATTCACCTTAGCCATTGAATGTTGAAGGAAAACCTTGCCTTCTAGTCCTAACCTTTCTCTAGTGGCTTGTGGATTTTAATAGCCTCATAAGGTTTCCATAATTAAAATGCTTTACAAAGTTGAGTGAAGCTTCATTTTGGGATGAGATCATTGTTAAACACCCCTAGGCCTCTTCTCTATCGCATTTCTTAAGAAATTAATTGCACTCCCATTCATACTTTTGCTCATAAACCCTTTGGCCTTTCTGTTCCTTTCCTTCCTAATCCACTTGGTGAAGACCTCCTTTTATAGCATCTCCCTTTGTTTCATTTTGGGCACCCCTTTCCTAGGTAGATCACTACTAATGGGTCTCTCTAGGTCATTCTCTCATGTAGGGCCCGACTCGAGATGACTTCTCCTTTAATGGGACCAATCACCTTGCCTATCCATTTCCTACTAGGGAGTTTGGTCTTGGTTATCACATCCCATAGACTGGAGCTATGGGTTCATTTCCTCAACCATTCCTCAATTCCTCCTTCCACTTGGCTGTTACCTTCCCTAGTTCAAAACTAGCCTCATTACCATTTTCCTCTTTCTTTCACTATTTAATCTCGTGAATTGTTGATTCACACCTCTTTCATTTGCTATCTAAACTATTGTGGCCACCTTTTAATTGTTGGTTTTAGTTGTTAATCTCTAATGTTGTCACCTTTTGCCTCTTTGTTTTAGTTTTTCAGCCCTAGCTTGACTACCTCTCACATCTATTTCCTCCACTAGTTCATCCCTACCTTTGTTGTCTCTCCTTCCTTCTCTTCTTCTCACCTTCACTCGCTTCTTAGACTTCATCGATATTTTCTATTGTTAACAGATTTAGACCTCGTGGTAATAGGAGATTGGCCACCACTGTTACCTTAGCATCCTAACTCCAACTATTTAGTGGTACATTGAACCACAAGGGAGGATTTTATACATATGGATGACCTAGAGGATATTAAGCAAGGAGGATTTAAGGTGATGGAAATGTCTAATCATTTTGATAGGGTATTGGTGGACTCAAAAGGGCTAAGATAGTCTTTTCCAAAGCATAAGTACTCCATCCCTAGACCACTTAAGCAAAGAAAAGGGCTGCTATAAGTTAGGTTTTGACAAATATTCAATGATAGGGAATTTGATGTCATATAACCATAAGAAACCGCCTTACAATGATTTGTCAACAAAGCGTCAAGACTATCAATTAGATATGTATGGTTGAGGCTAAAACATGTAGAAAACAACAATATAGTGATTATGTTAGCCCTAGTGTAAAGGGTTATGTTTGGAGAAATGTCCCCGGAAAAACTTAACTTGGGAAAAACGGTGCAGGAATTGAGGGTTTTATTATTATGCAGCAGGGAAATAATCTGAGTGCAATTAGATGCAGAAACTGGCAATCCTATAGAGGAAAACTAGTAAGAAAATCTAGTGAGGAATTTCCTCACTCCATAGGCAAATTCGGGCTCTGACCTCAGCTCCAATTAAGTCATCCAAACTAGATCTGTGTAGTCACTCTAGCATAGTTTCTACTACACTCAGCTCGAAACAACCTCTCCTTAAGCCATCTGGTCAGTTATTGTCTAGAAAAATGTCTCTCCTAGCCTCTTGAACCTCTGCCCAGCTTCTGGCACTGAAATTTTGCTTCTGCCCACCAATTTCAAAATTGCCTCTATAGGCTACTGCGTTGCTCTGCGTCAACCTCACTATGGATCCTCTGCCTCTCTATAAATGCACTCACTAGAACTGGAATCCTTCCTCCAGCTTCACTGTCCCTGCCCCTCTCTCACTTCTTCAATTGATCCTGAACGAGCTCATCTTTACTGCTTATCGTGTTCATTGTGGAATGAATTTTCACTGAGGGTAATGTCTTCAAAACCAAGCAGATCTAAGTCAACATGCTTAAACACTATTTTCATAAGGAATAAAAATTATTTTCGTTTATTTTTTGTGACTCCATTGAAGCCCTAGGTACCCCTTATCCCTTCAAGGTTGTCACTCATGCTTGTACTGAATAAACAATCATTTCTTCCTTGGGTCTTCTGTCCACAACTTTGGGTACAAAGTCCACCACTTAGGTACATTTCCCACAAAGATTCATTTTCATGGGTCAACTTATCACAAACCCAATACCCCGGGGGTTGTGAGAGTACCTCCCAAGATACACATTTCAACATTCCATCCCTATACCACTTAAGCAAAGAATAAGGATGCTATGAGTTAGGGTTTGACAAATATTCAATGATAGGGTATGTGATGTCATATAACAACCACAAGAAACAATCTTGTAGTGATTAATCAACAAAGAATCAAGACTATAGATTAGATATGCAAAGCTAATGGTTTTCGATTGAGATGTTATGGATGAAACATGTAGAAAACAACAATATAGTGATGACGTCAGCCCTACAAATAAGCTTTTAAGAGCAAAAATTGCTAGATTTTGATTTTTAATAAATATTTAATGTAATTCCTACTTAGAGGGAATGAACACATCAAATAAAATTATTTTAGAAATATTTCAATGAGGCCCTAACCCTAGATATCTTGAATTTAAGAGAGAAGAAATAGAAATTTGTAAAATCAATAGCCTTTATCACCACCACCTAGACTAGTGCCTTGATGGAAATGTACAATGGAGTTATGTTAATTTTAGGTATGTTCTATGCTAGAGCAATTTATGTCAATTTCTTTTCCACATTAGCAATCACATCATCATAAAGTAAACTGCAGATAGAACATAAATATAAATCGCAGAAGACAAGCCAAGACAAGAGGACACAAGATGTGGCACTAGCTAGGGACAAACCCCAATGTGACCCTTGATCATCTTCTTTATGTTCTTCAAAGTTCAGTAGAGAAAGTGAGAGAGATAGTACATTTACAATAGAAGTCAATCACTTTGACTTTTGATATCGGCATGAGATCAGTTGAAGACATATTGCTTCAACTGATTCTCTACGGTGACTCATTCACCTATCATAGTGCTGCATCTCGTCTATTTGTTGCACATTACCATGTGACACCTTGCTGTACTGTCACATGTGTTGAACCTTGATGACTGAGCTGTTCTCATCTTCATGTTGCTCATCATGCTGCATCTTCCATGGTCTTATTCATCATCAAGCTGCCCATGCTTATGATCTCATTCATCATTATGCTGCCCATGCTCATATCATCATGCTTCATTATGCTGCCCATGCTCATATCATCATGCTGCTTATTATGCTGCCCATGATCTCATACATCATGCTGCCTTCATTCGGAGGCAGATGCTCCGGTTGTTTCGGCAATTCCTGGTAGTTCCAGCTTTTCCGGCAGTTCCGGCTTTTCTGGCAGTTCCGACATTTCTAGCTTTTCGGCTTTCTGATTTTCCGGCTTTTTTTGGCTTTTCCGGTGTTTCTGGCTTTTCCGGCGTTTCTAGCTTTTTCGGCATTTCTGGCTTTTCCAGTAGTTCCGGCTTTTCCAGCTTTTTTGGCATTTCTTGCTTTTTTGGTATTTCTAGTTTTTTTTCTTTTTTTCTTTTTTTCTGGCTTTTCTGGCAATTCCGGCTTTTCTAGTAGTTCCATCTTTTCTAGATTTTCTGGCTTTTCTGGCAATTCTAGCTTTTCCAGCTTTTTCGGCTATTTTAGCTTTTCCGGCAGTTTCGTCTTTTCTGGCTTTTCCAGCTTTTCCTTAGGATCTCTCCTACTAAAACCCAAAGACAAGTAGAGAGAGGAAGAGATCCAAGTATGTGTATAAATGACTTGAAGTCCTCTTCTATTTATACTAAAATGTAGAGGTTGAATAAAAATGACTGTTGGGCTTCTGAGCCTACATAAGTTGTTGGCCGACTTAACAATTTGTCCATAACATAAATAAATTCATAACTTCATAAATACTTATCGGAATCGGATGATCTTTAGATCAATGCTACACCTCTCAATGAAAGGGATCAAATAAAACTATCAGCTGCCATAAATAATATGACTCGCATTGAGTTTGGCCCTAGTTGCCAATTTTAACACTCCCTCTCAACTAGGGAGAACTCCATCCGCTGATCCATATGTCCAACTTTACTATCTCTGCTATCAGTTCCCTGCACTGCTCTACTCAGCTCTACTAGCTCTGCTAAGCTTTGCTGGCTCTACTCTGCTTAGCTTAGCTTTGCTTGGCTCTGTTGGCTCTGCTAGCTCTGCTCTTCTTTGCTCAGCTCTGCTGGCTTTGTTGGCTCTGCTCTCCTCTGCTCAGCTCTGTTGGCTCAGCTCTGCTCTGCTCTGCTCAACTCTGTTAGCTCTGTTTTACTCTGCTCAGCTCTGCTGGCTTTGCTCTACTCAACTTAGCTCCGCTGAACCATGAAGAAGAAGAATTGATGGAGAATGTGTCATACCATTCTCCACTGACCTGAAGTCAGTCCCAGAGTGTGTACCACTAGTCCCAGACCAGTTCTCAACCGACCTAAAGTCAGTGTCATAGTAAGTACAACTCCTACCACTGGTCCTAGACCAGTACTCTACTAACTCGAAGTCAATCTCAGAGTATGTACCATTGGTCCCAGACTAGTCCTCAACCGACCCGTAGTCAGTGTCATAGTAGGTACAACTCCTACCACTGGTCCCAGACCAATACCCTACTGACTCGAATTCAGTCTCAGAGTATGTACCACTGGTCCCAAACCAGTCCTCAACCGACTTGAAGTCAGTGTCATAGTGGGTACAACTCCTACCACTGGTCCCAGACCAATACTCTACTGACTCGAAGTCAGTCTCAGAGTATGTACCACTGGTCCCAGACTAGTCCTCAACCGATCCGAAGTCAGTGTCATAGTGGGTACAACTCCTACCAATGGTCCTAGACCAGTATCATTGATCTCAGATCAATGAAGGTCATCCTAGCATAGGGAGTATAGTAGACACAGCGATGCATCCATCGGTACTACTATGGTCCCTATCCTCATTTCCCTGCTCATTGATCAGATGAGAGGTGCTTCCCATGAGTCCCAGACTACATGGGTAGGATGCCTCGACAGGAGAACTTAATCAATCTTGTCCTCACAGGAGAACTAATCATCTTGCTACACAATCGCCATGGAGAACACATCATCCAAGCCTCAGAGGAGAACTAATCATCCTGCTACACAATCGTCATGGAGAACACATCATCTAGACCTCACAGCAGAACTAATCATCTTGCTACACAATCGTCATGGAGAAAACATCATCTAGACCTCACAGGAGAATTAATCATCCTGCTACACAATCGTCATGGAAAACACATCATCCAGACCTCACAAGAGAATTAATCATCCTGCTACACAATCATCATGGAGAACACATCATCCAGACCTCACAGGAGAATTAATCATCCTGCTACACAGGAGAGAAAATCATCCTGTCCCGCAAGAGAGCGAATCATCTTGTCCCACAAGAGAGCAAATCATCATGTTCACAGGAGAGTGAATCATCCTATCAACATGAGAGAGAATCATCATATCCCACAAGAGAGTGAATCATCTTGTCCACAGGAGAGCCAATCATCCTGTCCCAGTGCGCACCACTAGGGGAGGGTGAGTCACCCTATGGTCGTATGTTGCTCCAGTAAGAACCACAAGCCCCCAGAGCTCCTAGAGCTCAATGTATACAACATGCAGGACCCTTGTACAAGGGTCTCTTGATGACTCCAAGTCGTTCGGGAAAATCACATATTTGATCTTTCCCCCGGGGCTTAGACAAAGTGTAGTGACCAGTACATCATCTCATAGCGATGGAGCTTCCTTGCTCATAGACTTACCATATCCCAAATAAGGTAGTATCTGATGTCTGTCTGCTCGAGCAATTGTCGAATACGGGATTCCTCAATAATCAAATCCCACCTCTGGTTGTCACAGAGAATCACAGTGGTACAAACAGCTCACTTGAAGAGCTTCCCCAACCAAGCAGCTTCATACAAGATCATACTCATAGATATGTATCCGGTCTCAGCAGTGCTTATAACAGCCGACTTTTGCTCCCTACTCATCTATGATATTGAAGCAGAATCCAAAGAGAAACAACGCTAAGAAGTGCTCTAGTGACCCTCCACACTGCCTGCCCAATCACCATTCGAATAATCATGCAGTTTCATATTTCCGGCAGTGTATCTCAATCCATGAGAGAATGTGCCCCGAAGACATCTCAGAAGATTCTTGGCACCAATCCAGTGAGGTTCAACCAAATATGAGCTCACCATGCTAACTGCAAAACATATGTCCGGACGAAATTCACCAAGAACATCAACGCGAATGAGTTTATGAGATTCAGAGGCATTTCCCAAATCTTGTTCGACATCACTACCATATAACTTCTGAAAGTTAAGGTCCTCGAGATAGTCACAGGCTTGCAGTTCACCATTCCACATCTAGAATCCAACTCCCTCTTACTTCTGCAAATGAGAGGCTTTGCACCTGCTAGAAGTAGGTCGTCCTCATAAGGTGCTGGTACGAGAGATCTATCATCCACAACCTTCGGATGGTTTGGATCCGTTTCACTCCTAGTGAATCTCAGCTTTATCAGACAACTATCGATCATCTCATACTATGCCCGGGGTGTTTCGCTTCAAGCCATAAAGGGCTTTCTTCCACCTCCATATGCAAGATTCCTGATTATCAATCTCAGACCCCTTGGGTTGTTCCAGACCTGTGGACCTACTACATGAGGGGAATGGTCCCCTTGTAAGATTTTCCTTCGATACATCTCAGACATGTACTTTCATGCTCCTTTTGAATTCAGGCATCCCTGTCACCATCTGACTCACAGACCTTCGGTGCTACGTGACAATGGACATGGTCCCAGTGGACTTCCTGCAATTTGATACAACCCTGAACTCAAAAACATCTTTGAAAATTCTATTTCCAAACACGTACCTTTCCATCGATGAGTGCCACCCTGAAACCTTTGACTTCCATTTCCGAGATGGACACCAGGTTCTTATTGTGATCAGGTACATAAAAGTGATTTGGGGATCCTTGTTTTCTTTGAAGAGTCAACCATTTCCTTGATGACCTTTATTACCTTCGGACACTCCTTCACATAATGGCTGAACTTATTGCAACCAAGGCATCCGCCTTTCCTTCCACCCTTAGATCCGAACTTCCCAATGAAGTGATCTTTAGATGGGCCATCAGAAACTTCCGCTATGCCATTCTGATAATATGTTCTGCTCCGACTTCACCCCTTGTGAACTTAGAAGAGAGATGTGGGACACATTGATCCTTTTGTCTTGTCCCTATTGTCTTCAGTGATTGCTCTTTCACTCTTGCTTGGGCATTGTCTTCACCTCAGCTCTGATACCATGTTAATTTTAGGTATGTTCTATGCTAGAGCAATTTATTTCAATTTCTTTTCCACATTAGCAATCACATCAACATAAAGTAAACTGCAGATAGAACATAAATAAAAATTGCAGAAGACAAGCCAAGACAAGAGGACACAAGATGTGGCGCTAGCCAGGGACAAACCCCATTGTGGGGAAACCGTTGATCAATGCTTCTTTTACGTTCTTCAAATTTTAGCAGAGAAAGTGAGAGAGATAGTACATTTACAATAGAAGTCAATCACTTTGACTTTTGATATCGGCATGAGATTAGTTGAAGACATATTGCTTCAACTGATCCTCTAAGGTGACTCGTTCACCTATCATAGTGCCGCATTTCGTCTATTTGATGCACATTACCGTGTGACACCTTGCTGTACTGTCACATGTGTTGAACCTTGATGACTGAGCTGCTCTCATCTTCTTGCTGCTCATCATGCTGCATCTTCCATGGTCTTATTCATCATCAAGCTGCCCATGCTCATGATCTCATTCATCATTATGCTGCCCATGCTCATATCATCATGCATCACTATGGTGCCCATGCTCATCATGCTGCTTATTATCCTGCTCATGATCTCATACATCATGCTACCTTCCTTCGGAGACAGATGCTCTGGCTGTTTCGGCAGTTCTCGGTAGTTCAAGCTTTTCCGGTAGTTCCGACTTTTCTGGCGTTTCTGGCTTTTTCAGCAATTCTGCCTTTTCTGGCTTTTCCAGTATTTCTGGCTTGTCCGGTATTTCTGGCTTTCCGGCATTTCTAGCTTTTCTGGCAGTTTTGGCTTTTCCAGCAGTTCCGGCTTTTCCGACAGTTCCGACTTTTCTGGTAGTTCCGGCTTTTCAGGCTTTTTTGACTTTTTTCGACAGTTCTAGCTTTTCCGGCTATTCAGGCACTTCCGGCTTTTCTTGCTTTTCCGACAGTTCTGGCTTTTCCGACTTTTTTGGCTTTTCCTTAGGATCCATCCTCCTACTAAAACCCAAAGACAAGTAGAGAGAGGAAGAGATCCAAGTGTGTGTAGAAATGACTTCAAGTCCTCTTCTATTTATACTAAAACGTAGAGGTTGAATAGACATGACTGTTGGGCTTTTGAGCCTACATAAGTTGCTGGTCGACTTAACAATTTGTCCATAACATAAATAAATTCATAACTTCATAAATACTTATTGGAATCAGATGATCTTCAGATCAATCCTACACCTCTCAATGAGAGGGATCCAATAAAAATATCAGCTGTCATAAATAATATGACCCACATGGAGTTTGGCCCTAGTTGCCAATTTTAACTGGTAAAGAAGTTCTTGGAAGCAGTATAATACAATCAAATATTTCTTGACAAAGTAAATCTATAGGGTCGGAGCCCTTGGGGTTGGTGCCTCAGAATTGGAAGGATTGGTGTCCTTGGAGTTGGTGCTCCTAAATTCAAGGTTGGTGCTTTGGTAAGATAGGGTCGGAGCCCTAGAGGTATCAAATATTGTATTCAATCTTTTTCTATATTTAATAAAATCATTTCTTTGATTAAAAATTGTAAAGAATATAAACTGGTAATAATAACAATTGAAAAAAAATACTGATTCACCACCCTCTCAGTATTTCCAACAATTGGTATCAGAGCCAGCTTCTTTAGAATCAACGTAACAGCTAGAAGAAGGATTCTTAGTTACAATGAAGAATCAAGAAATGATAGCAGGAAGGCTTCTCTTGTTCGATGGTACTAATTTTGGTTTTTGGAAAAAAAGAACGTTTTACAACTTAATGTCCCTTGGACCTGAAGTTTGGAATGTTGTTCTGAATGGGTACAATGCCCCTCCCACTCTTCCTACTGATCAAGATGAAAGGAAAGCATACATTGCGAATGCCAAAGATCTAAATTCCATTACTAGTGGAATTACTGATTCTGAGTTTACAAAAGTCTTGAATTATGACTCGGCCAAAGAAGTATGGGATAAACAGGTTAGCTTATATGATGGGGACTCCAAGGTTAAGAAGGCAAAGCTCCAAACTCATAGGAGGCAGCAGTTCGAAAGTTTGAAAATGGATGATGAAGAAGATATTGCATCATACTTCCTCCGAGTAGCTGAAATAGTCAACTCTCTTAAAGGATTGGGAGAAAAGATTGAAGAAAGCACTGTTGTTCAAAAGGTCTTAAGATCTCTCCCAGACAGATTTGACTCCAAAATAAGTGCTATAGAAGAAATGAAGGAACTAGACACTCTCAAAATGGATGAACTTTTTGGAACCCTCACTGCCTATGAGACAAGAAAAGGAATCCCAAGTTCCAAAGATGTAACATTCAAGGTCTCAAAATCAAAAAAGGAAAAGGATGGAATACCAGTGGTGATGACTCCGATGTTGAATCCGAATTGGCACAATTTGTACGAAGACTAAAGAAAGGATCTAAGCTAAAAGGTAAGCATCCTCTTATTTGTTTCAACTGTGGAAGAATAGGTCATGACGCTGCAAAATGTCCTCATAAACATGACAATGATAATGAGGAAGGAAGGATATACAAAAAGAAAGGATTTACTAAGAAAAATTCCTCTCTAAACAAGATGATTCTGATGAGGATGAATATGTGGTCATCAAGAAGAAATCATCCAAAGATATTTCCATCACAAAGAATGTAATGATGAATCAAATGAAGAGAATGACTATGTTGGAAGCAAGGAAGTACTATTTATGGCATTCACTAAAGATGATGAACCAAGACAGGAAAACGAAGAAGATACAAATGAATTACTGATAAGTACCATTGAAGAAAATGAGGATTTACGAAAGAAGGTTATCTCTCTTAAAACGAACAATGAGGAAGCTAAAAGAAGGGAGGACATTATATGTGAAAGACATGAAGCTAAAATAGTATCTCTCAAAAAGGAAATGGAACAAATCAAAAGAATTTGGCAAAGTTCTCAAACACTTGATCACATTCTCAACACTCAGAAATCTCAAAGTGGCGTCCGAGATCGGTTTTTCATCATTGGCAAGAAGCTATGCTGACGTACTTTGCATTAATCCAAAAGAAGAAAAATCATTTCATCAAAGGCCCAACTCAAATCTAAAGAATGAAGAAAGAGCAACTCCAAGGAAGAAGGTTTATTCAAATCATTACTATTATAACAAGTACCAAACTATCTTTCTTGGACAGTGTTATTATTATAAAAATTTTGGTCATCAAGCTAAACATTGGATGGGTTGTAAGAATGAAGCACCAAGGTTGAAGAATCAGACAAACACACCATGTAGTCTCAAAGGGCAAGGACAAATCGAGACTTTCAACTCGTTTGATCCTTTGGCCAAATTTGATCCAATTTGCTCATTATGTAATGATAATGGACATAGCGAATAAAATTGCCCCCTCAAAAGTAGAGAAGCAAAAGATGAAAATCCCAATATGGATAAATGTGGTCTAGCTTTATGTGCTCACAGTGAGGAAAATCTTTGGTTTGTGTATAGTGGGTGTTCCAGACATATGACAGGTGACAAAAGGAAGTTTATCTCATTAAACAAAAAGGAAGGAAATGTATCCTTTGGGAGTGGGTTTGCCAAAATTGTTGGAAAAGGAACTGTTACCCTTATTAATGGTAAAGGAACTGTTAACCCTTATTAATGGAAAAGGAAAGGCCCAAAATGCTTTGCTGGTAGATGGGCTCAAACACAATCTCTTGGGTGTTAGCCAAATCTGTGATCGAGGACATAATGTTGTCTTCAACGCTAAAAATTGTGAAATAAGGAGCTCTTCCTCAGGAGAACTTGTGGCAAAAGGAGTTATAACATCAGATAACATCTACATTCTGGACAAAATCAAGAAAATAAATGTTATCTAAGTCAAATAGGTGAAAGCTGGTTGTGGCATAAATGACTATGGCATACAAGTTTTGATAACTTGATCTATATCAGCAAAATCAATGCAGTAAGGGACATTCCAAAGATGTCCAAACCAGATCAAGTTGTATGTGGCCCATGTCAACATGGCAAGCAAACTAGAACCAACCACAAGCCTAAGGAGTTCTCCACATCAAAACCTCTAGAGATCATTCATGCAGATTTATGTGGGCCAACCAGAACTCCAACACTCCAAGGAGAAAGGTATTTTGCTTTATTTGTTGATGACTATGCCAGAATGATGTGTGTATATTTCATAAAATATAAATCTGAAGCTTTTGAATGTTTTAAGAATCTTAAAGCTCTTGTAGAAAATGAAAAGGATTCCAAAATTAAATGTCTTAGAATGGATAGAGGAGGAGAATTCACATCAAAAGAATTTGATGATCGAAAGAGAGCTCTCCGCTGCTAGAACATGGAATCGAAAGAGAGCTCTCCGCTACTAGAACACCTAAGCAAAAATGGGGTAGTTGAAAGGAGAAACCGAACTGTTCAAGAAGTGGGCAGAAGTATGTTACTAGCAGCTGACTTGCAGCGAAAATTTTGGAAGGAAGTAGTCGGGACAATAGTTTATACCTTGAATCGAACTCAACTAAGACCAAATAATGAGAAGACTCCTTATGAATTATGGAAAGGAAGACCTTCTTCAGTAAAATACTTTAGGATTTTTGGAAGCAAATGCTTCATAAAGATCAATGCTGACTCACTAGGAAAATTTGATTCTCGGGTTGATGAAGGAATATTGCTCAGGTATTCTACCAAAAGCAAAGCTTACAAGTGCTACAATAATCGACTACGGAAAATAGTGGAAATTATGAAGATTGATGAAGGGCTTCTAGAAAAGAAAATTGAAGATCATGAAATTGATCCCTTTATTGAAGAAAGCGAAGAAGAACCTGAAAAGGAAGAAAAAGATCAAGAAAAACAAAAAGAAAAAGAACCATCTCCAACTCCTTCAAAAGTAAAATTCCTCCAAAAACATCACCTGGAAGAACAGATTATTGGCAATGTAGATGAAGGAATACAAACCAGAAGAAAGATGATAAGTACACCAAAGAGAAATGATGTTGCTCTCCTATCTATGATAGAACCAGAAAGTTTTACTCAAGCAAGGATCCTCATTGGGTGGAAGCCATGGAAGAAGAAATGTCTCAAATCAAGAAAAATGGGACATGGGAGTTGGTACCTCATCCAAAGGATAAAAATATAATTGGAACTAAGTAGGTGTTCAAAAACAAAATGAATGAAGATGGACAAATCATCAGAAATAAGGAAAGACTTTTCTGTGAAGGTTATTCACAAATTGAAGAAATCGATTTTGAAGAAACCTTTGCATCGGTAGCTCGTATGGAAGCTATAAGGATGTTCTTGGCATTTGCATGCTCAAAAGGATTCAAAGTATATCAAATGGACGTAAAATCAGCATTTCTGAATGGGGAACTCAAGGAAGAAGTCTACATGGAGCAACCAAAAGGTTTTGATTTAGCAGAAGGAAAAGACTTTGCATGTAAGTTGAAAAAGGCATCATACGGTTTGAAACAAGCTCCTAGAGCGTGGTACGCACGATTGGATCACTATGTACAACAACAAAACTTCAGAAAGGGGGTGGTAGGAAGTAATCTCTACATAAAGAATGATGAGAATAAATTACTAATCACCCTTGTATATATTGATGATCTGATTTTTGCTAGCAATAATGATGAAATGAGCCATGAGTTTGCTCAAAATATGTCAAAAGAATTCGAAATGTTAATGGTTGGTGAGCTATCCTATTTCCTTGGACTATAAGTGTTGCAAACCACAACAAGCATGTTTATCTCTCAAACAAAGTATCTCAAAGATATGCTTAAAAGATATGGAATGGAAGAATGTGCATCTATGAGCACATCAATGACCACAAACTGCAAACTAAGCAAAGGTGATGATTCCCCCCTGGTAGATGCAACTCTTTACAAGTCAATAATTGGAGCTCTCTTATACTTAATTGCTACAAGGCCTGACATTATGCAAGCAGTGGGAATGGTGGGAAGATTTCAATAAGCTTCTAAGCAATCCCACATGTTGGCTGTGAAAAGAATTCTTAGATACTTGAAAAGAACCCCTGACTTTGGTCTTTGGTATCCCAAAAGCACAAATACTACAGTGACAGCCTATACCGACTCTGGTTGGGCTGGAAGCATGGATGATCATAAAAGCACCATTGGAAATGCATTTTTTATGGGAGATTGCCTGGTAG
Source organism: Pinus taeda (assembly GCA_000404065.3). Lineage (NCBI taxonomy): Eukaryota > Viridiplantae > Streptophyta > Pinopsida > Pinales > Pinaceae > Pinus > Pinus taeda. The sequence goes on along the minus strand of APFE030797415.1, from coordinate 180,940 downwards.
CTGGGCTCAACAAAAAAAAATCATCTATATCTCTCTCTACAGCTGAAGCTGAATATATAGCCGCAAGTGACTGTTGTACACAAATACTATGGATGAAGGAAGCTTTGTAGGATGTCAACATAGAAACTAAACAACCAATCACCATCCATTGTGATAACACAACTGCTATCAGTCTTAGTAAAAATCCAGTGATGCACTCAAAAACCAAACATATACCAATAAATTATCATTTTCTCCATGAACAGGTGGCTGAACAAAACATCAAGTTGGAATATATCAATACCAAGGAACAAATTACAGATATCTTCACCAAACCTCTTCCTCGAGAAGCATTTGAACATCTCCGTCAAAAGATGGGGGTTATTGCTTTAGCATCACACTAAACCGATTCTTAAGATGCCACATGACAGGAGGAGCAGTTTGATAGGGGGAGTCCTTGTTCAATCCTTTGCCATTGATGTCAAAGGGGGAGAGAAGAAGAATATTGCCACCAATGACAAAGGGGGAGAGAAGAAGAATATTGCCACCAATGACAAAGGGGGAGATTGTTGATCTAGATTGTCATTGATGTCAATATGGCAATATTTTGGGATATCAAATGATGATGTGAAGCCAAGGAGATGCAGATCCATGAAGCAATAGGAGCAAGAAGAAATAAGCCAAGGAGGAAAGCCATCAGGGAAGCCATTGGGAAGACATTGGAAGAAGAGCTATCGGAAGAACGAAAGATTAAAAAGAAGCCACAGAAGTTAGAACCCAACAATAAGGATTGAAAGGAAGAAAACAACAGAGGAGTATTGCGCCGAAGGAGCATAAACAAAGTTACTGGAGAAATCATATCGACAATATATAATATCGACATTTTCTATTATATGCCACTGCTCAAAACTCGCCGATTGCGATATGTAATACGGACCCGATAATTCCATTACATAAGCCTTGATATGATATTGCGTCCACCACATCGCAAGTCTCTTTAAAGCCTTGTCATGTTGAAACCCCCGATTGCGATTTGAGCTGTGGACCTAATTTGTTTATGAAAACAATCCTAATGTAATATCGCATCTGCCTATCGAAATGATCATATCGCAAGTCATAAAGGGATGTATATCCAAATCCTTCGATTGCGATAACATTGTGGACCCCCTGCACCATTATAGCATGACTTAATGAAATATCTCATCTGCACTAATTGCAAGTTTCGAAGGAATGTTAAAACCCCGACTGCGATATAATATGCGGACCCAATAGCTCTTTTAGAATATACCTTTATATAGTATCAGGTCTAGGTATTGGGGAAGTTACGCAAATCATAAGGGTTGTCACTGCTGATTGCGATAAGACTTGTGAACTCGATCGCCGATTACAATAAGACTTGTGAACCCGACTGCTAATTACGATATTAGTTGTGGACCTGACGGATCTATTAACGATGGTTTAATATTATATTGCGTCCGTTTCATCAGCAGTATGAATATCGGCCATGTTACATCGGTGATGTGAAGAGTTGCGATTGCGATTAATAACGTGGCGTGTGGGACCTCCATGTGGGCCTTGCGAATATTAAAAAGGGCCTCTCTGATATATTGCGTAGTAAGAGATCTTCAAAAAGTTGCGATTGCGATTGAGGTAGTGAAATGGCATGTGGGACCTCCCTGTGGGTATAACCTCTTTTATGTGGTTCCCGTGATTAATCAAGTCTACGATATAATTGGATGAAAGACTGTTTGATAAAGTTTAATATATAATAAGTTGGCTACTCTTCCAAATGAACTTGTCTTTTGGGTATTGGGGAAACCCGTATAAATACAAGTTATAATACCTTCACCTTAAGCATCGATCGGGCATCGGGCACAAAGAAGAATTAAAAAGTTTGCAACTTGTGAACTTGAAAAGACAGAGGAAGCCAAAGGTCTAACATAAGATGAAGGTGCAATAGAAGCCGAAAGTCGAGCAAAGAAGGAAGTAGAAGACAGAGCGACAGGACAATCTTTTGACCTGATTCATCTTGGAAGGTTCGGACCCAAAGTGAAGCCATAGTGCAGACAGCGACCTGTTGCAAAGACTACAAGGACATGATTTGGTAAAGAAGTTCTTGGAAGCAGTATAATACAATCAAACATTTCTTGACAGAAGTAAATCTATAGGGTCAGAGCCCTTGGGGTTGGTGCCTTGGTAAGATATGGTTGGACCCCTAGAGGTTGGAGCCTCATCAAAGTCCAAGTTGGTGCTTGGCAAAACTCATCACATATTGTATTCAATCTTTTTCTCTATTTAATAAAATCATTTCTTTGATAAAAAATGGTAAAGAATCTAAACTGGTAATAATAACAATTGAAAAGAAATACTGATTAACCCCCTCTCAAAATTTCCAACAAGATGCGCAGGAGGTACTTTATGTTCATGGCCTAAAAAAGAACATCTCAGTGATGGAGGACAAAGGTTATGAGGTTAACTTCTAGAGGGGAAGTGTTCATCTACCCAGTGGCAGCTAGACTAGACACTGCAGTGAGGATTGGAGTCTAGGAGGGGAAACTATATAGACTTCAGGGTTAGCCTGCTTAGGCACTAGTGCACATTAATGAGAGCATGTGTGACCTTTGGCACAAGAGGATGGGGCATCTCCATCACAAAGCTCTACCATTATTGAGACGGATGGTCACTAGGCTTCCAAATTTAAGTTTGGACTAGCAGCAAGGCTCGTTCCAAAAGCATTTTGTATCTGATCCATTATGGTTTAGCACAACCTATCCTAGTATCTTTAGTAAAGGGCGCATCTTACTATGTGACCTTCATTTATGACTTGTTCGGGAAGACCCGAATCTACTTCATGAAGACCAAGGATGAGGTCCTCAGTGATTTTAGGGCTTTCAAAGCTCAGGTGAATATGAAGAAAGGAAGATCAAACCGTGTTCCATGGGGACGCGTACCCTAAGGTGGGGTGCACACACCCCATGCTTCCCATGCACCTGGGACGGGGGGACGCCTGGGGAAATGCTTCCCCACGTCCCCCTTTTGGGGAGACACTGGGAGACACAAGGGCAAACATTTCTTAGTGTGGGGGGGATGCAATTCCCCAAAAGGGGTGCCCCGTTTGAAAGGGCTAGGTATCCCCCCTTAATTGTTCTTGAAAACAATAATTTATGAGTGGGGAAGCTTAATAATCAACTGTAGGGCCCTACTAATTCTATGCAATTAATGGTAATGTTAAATTCTTAAATTAAAATTAACATTCTCCTTTATATTTCGTTTTCATCCTTTTACTCAAATTTTTACATTACCATTAATTGATTTAGGATGTTTGAGAGTGATTTGATATGGAGAAAGTAGAAGTTTAGATCCCACTCAAAATGCATCAAACTTAATAGTTTTTAGGATTTTAGGATTGGGGGCATTGCGATGTTTCCATTGGATTCTATCATGTATAAGGGTTTGGAACTAGCATTTGATCAAGAGTACCAAGCCCAAAAGCGCCCTTTTTGAGGGGGAACTTGCTCCCCTCAATTTTGTTTAATAACCCTTCAAATTAGAAAAAAAAAAAAAAAATTAAAAGAAAAAATTAAAACTAAAAAGAAAAATACATAACAAATATAAAAACCTAAACTAATTTGCAATCCCTAACTCACTCGTTCGACTTGCCAAGCTTACCTCTAGTCGACTTACCATGTGGTGCTATCTGACTTAACAATTAACTGTTGCCTCTCCTCCCCTATGACACTACTTCAATGCTCATTGCCCATTTTTAATTTCTAGTTTTAACTTTTGAGCCTTGACTCTAGATATGGATATCCTTAGACTAATTCTTTGAGTTGTTACTCCTTACAATTTTTGAGTTTGAGTTATATCTTTTTACTATTCTAGTCTTTAGCCTTTAGTATCTAATATAGTCTATTTTGCTTAGTACTAATTAGATGCTAGAATGATGAATGATGAATTGAAATTTTAAATCAATTTAGAATCTAGAATGATGAATGACGAATTTAATTTTTAAACCAATGTAAATTCTAGAATGATGAATAATGAATGATGGATATGGATGAATTGAAATTTTAAATCAATTTAGAATCTAGAATGACGAATGACGAATTTAATTTTTAAACCAATGTAAATTCTAGATGGATGAATAATGAATGTTGGATATGGATCAATGTATTTCATTATTGAATTTTGTGGTGTATGGATGAATGATGTATGTATTAGTATGAGTGATGACTATGGATCAATGTATTTCATTATTTAATTCAATTATGTATGGATCAATGTATTTATGCTTTCATTATTTTACTTCTTCCAGAGAAAAAATACTATAATTTTTATTAATAGTAATAAAATTTACATTTTATAAACACACTAGAGTGTGCATACAAATTGTTCAAGTACAAAAGGCATAGAAATGTAGAAATATATTAGGCAGGGGTCAATAATAAACAGTGACCCCCGATATACATAAGTCCGAATAACTCACTGATAATGAGTGCATATAATATCAAGATCTTAAGAAAAGTGATCATGAAAAAGGTCCATAATTAATAGTAACTAGTTGATAAACAAAAACAAAAAAAAGTATAAACAAAATCTTGCGGTCTATCCTCACGAGCTAAGTGGTATAATCTGCTTGTGGAGAGGATTTGAGAACTGACTGTAAGAGTAGGAAGAAACTACGCCTTCATAGTACTTAGAGATCCTCTAGTAATCTCAAACCAATTCTAGAGCCTCTTTGGAGAGACCATCTACTGCTTGGTTGCGTTCCTTGGAACAGGATGCTCCAGGGGGTCCATAATACCACCATCCACATGCATAGGATCTAGATGAGGAGTTGCAGTCGTGGAAACTATCTCCTTCGAATGCTTAGGAGGTGCACCCGTCTCCCCACTAGAAGATGACAACCTGTCTAGAAGCCCTGCATCTTCCCAAAATTAATTCTCCTTGTCTGCCGACGATGATTGAACCATTGGGAATGCTTTACAAGGTGACCATACTAATGACATCTGCGATAGTGAAAAGGAACACCTTCGTAATCAAGATCTTGGATAAACCCTTCCCCACTGCCAAGGTCATTTTCTTCAGGAAAACCATACCCGAGGTCCACCTTAACCATAATTCGAGCCATAATCAAAATCCTTGATGTGAGATATGAAGAATCATGAGCCAAATAAGTACCAAAAGTGTTCCCAATATCTTGAAATATCTCGTCCACCTAATAGTCTAATGACAGACGTGGCAAGTTGACCCAAAGAGGAACTAGATTTGACTGCTCCCTGCGAGCATTGGAAAGAGGCACCCAAAATTTGAAAATAATAGGAGACGAGTCAATATGGCAAACCCTCTGTTTGACGACCTTCACATTGCCTGAGTTTGTGAATTTTAAGTAGACCCACCACTTCGCGAAAAGCTCCACCTCTGGTTGTGCCCAAACCAAGGGAGAAATGTCACAAGTAGTCCACTCCCTTAGGGTTTGTATTGAAAAATGACCTTGAACCCTCCTGACAAGTGATGTTTCTGTCATGGCCGAAGCCTTCTCCATACGAATGTCACTCCCCAACACTAGAGCCTCCTTAGGGTAGGATTTCTTACGAATACAATGGGGTTTCTTGGGGCTAGTCCTGATGTAATTGGAGTTCTTCTTGAGACGAAACGATGAGTTGTGTATCGAGGGAAACCCTTAGAGTGTGACAACCCAACTTGAGAGACCGGAAACTGGGAACACTAATTTTGATTGGGACTAGTGCCGATAGTGTTTGGAAACTGAAAATGGCTAAAGTTTGACAACGGAACAAAGATGTGGTTAGACACTTCCAGCATGAAACCCTTGAAACTCCCATGTCAAAACCAAAGATGATTGTCCCCTAATATTCCAAACCAATAAATGAAGGGTTATTTAATAGGAAATTCGATAATGAGACGACCTTGATGGGCCTGAACCCCATACCGGACCAGCCAAGCGATCCTAGACTCCAACCCCTCCGAGCGCTGTCGGGTTTCCTCCCTGGAGCGTGGATTTCTTGGGCATATGACACCATATCTTCCTTAACATCGGGGTAATTTTCATGAGTCATATCTGGAACAAAGAGATGAGGAGAGCGACTACTTGTAAACAACGAGAATCCTGCAAGGCTAGAGGATGTTCCCAAGCGGCCCAAAAAAGACACAAATATTTCAGAGCAAGGGGTGTTTTTGGGCTTGTAATTTATGAGCTTCTCAACTTCCTTACAATTAAAAAATACACCACAGGAATAGAATAATGATGTGAGAAACCTAGACCCACAATTTTTGGATACCCCGACTAGCTGCCCATTAAATCCAACTGTGGTGTTGAAATAGTACGTGACAGATAAACGAGCATGAAAGCCCCAAGGCAGTAGCAGAAGAATACGAAAAAAACTTTACTAAACCAAGATCGTTAACCCCCCGAGTCCTGGAAGAGAGCCGTTGCCATAACTAGGGTTCTTACGCCCCACTCCCAACCAATACCAAGGAAATGATCCTCATTTATGCTTTCATTATTGAAAATGAATTTGAATATTTATATATATACCTCAATGTCCCCCTAAATTTTACTCCCACATGCCAACCCCCTGTGTGTCTCCCTGCACCAGCATACCCTTGTCCTAGAGCCTTGGTGGAACATTGAGATCAAGGTGTTGAGAATAGACAGTGGGGGTGAATACACCTCAAATGAGTTCACTAATTTTTGCAAGGACGTAGGTTTCAAGAGGGAGAAGACAATGGCCTACAACTCGCAATAGAATAGGGTTGTAGAGAGGAAGAACCAATCTATCATGAATGTAGTGATGGCCATGATCCATGATTAGAGTTCATCGATGTTTTTGTGGGCTGAGGCATGCAACAACTATGTATTTGTAGAATAGGAGCCCACACCGAATTCTGGAGGATAAGACACCAAAGGAAGCATTCATGGGAAAGAAGCCTAAATTAGGACATCTTAGGATATTTGGTTGTCTAGTCTACATCCACATACCTGTTTAAAAGATGACAAAGTTGAAACCCTCAAGTGTGGGGCATCTTGGTAGGATACAATGAGGATTCTAAAGCTTATAGAATCTTCCTGATAGATAAAAAAAAGATAGTGGTGAGCTTAGATGTCAAGTTCGAGGAGAACTTGGCATCTAGGAAATCTCAGGATCTACCAATAGTTGTAGAGAGGCCTTAGGAGAAGGAACCAAAGGAGCCGAGAGTAGAGACTTTCAGTAGCAGAGATAGGCAACATTAAGTGTAGGAGGAGTAGTAGGCTTTTTCGACATTAGTCAACAGGCCCAGGTGGGCAGAATAGACCTTACGGGATGCCTCAAAGTATGTTGAGCCTCCTAGGACCATTTTCAGGGAGAGTAGACCTCTGCGGAAGTTTTCGACGTACATGGCTTTGATGACCGACATCATAGACTTAGAGCCTTCCGACTTTGAGGAAGCAACTAGCCAACAAATGTGGAGAGATGCCATGGTGGAGGAGCATAACTCCATTTTGAAGAATGATGTCTAGGAGATAGTGTCGAGACCAAAGGGGAAGTCAGTTGTGATTTCCAAATGGATTTACAAGGTAAAGCATGTTAGTTTTTGTAGCATCAGATGTGTTCGAGCCACAAAATTTGGTGGAGAGGCTAGAATAAATGAGATCTCCAAAACCTAGAAATTGTTTCTGGAAATTTCACTTAGAAGTGTTTCATTTAGATTATTAACCATTTTTGAAATATTTCCTAAGTCTAAACTTGGGAAATATGGTGAATTAATCAATATTAATTGAGATAAGGCAAGAATCATCTAGAAACTCACAGGTATCGATCCAAAGATGATCCTAGGCATTGATTAATTTTTAATCTTGGCCGTTGGTGCTCCAACAGTGGATTATAAGAGGAGATCGATGTGGCAATGGAGAATACACTAGTGCATGTTAGACACACATGGAGAAGACAACCAAACAGGATAAACGTGAGATGCTTTATTATTCACAAGATGTACTTTTATAATACATTAGTGTGACTATTGGATTCATATTCCAACGTCTCTTGGACTCCCTTTCACTATTCAACTCTCACACCTTAACCCTTAGCGGATTAGGTGTCCAACATTCACCCTCTTAATCTGAAGGGGTATGTATGAGTCCAAAAAGAGCGCTGTAATACAAAATGTGCAAAAATGCATGGTTGCACTAGGATGAATGTGCTCTCTGAAATGTTGGTATAAGGTGGTGGTTTAAGGATGACCACCAACACTGGAACTCTTAATGCAGTGCCCGAAACTCTTCCAAATCTGGCTAGAAGTTGAAATCTTCTGCTAGAGGAAGTGTCCCTAATGCTTTGGAAAGGGAGACCTTCAACCTAGAAAAGGGAGGTCTATAACCTGCGGTGGTTTAAGGATGACCACCAACTCTGAAATGCTTAATGCAGTTCCTGGAACTCTTCTGCGGTGGTTTAAGAATGACCACCAACTCTAAAATGCTAAATGCAATTCCTGGAACTCTTCCATAATTGACAAGAAGCCGAAGTCTTCTGCTAGAGGAAGTGTCCCCAATTCTTTGAAGAGGGAGAAGCTTAGCCTGAAAAGGGAGGTCTCAACCCCACATAGATGGTTTAAGGCTGACCACCAACCAAAGGCATGCTCAGGGGCATCTCTATCTCTGGCTACAACTCTAAATCTGGTATGGCAGGTTGTGGCTCAGGCTCGCTTGATGTGGCTTTGAAGCTTGTATATGACCATCACTTCCCCCCTGTCAGATACAAGGTGAGAAGATGGAGAAAAATCAACTGCAAGACTGTTCAATACTCCAGAATAGGTTCTGACGTATGACTGAAATATCTTCTTGGTTGTTGAAGCCTATTGCCAAGAAGCAATCCATCCAAGATGAATCTTTGTTCTTGTAGGAGGCTTGTTTTCGAAGCATCTGTTTGAAGAATAAGTGGTTTTATGACAATGGTCACATGGATGAAGATCAAAACAATGATTTTTCATATGGCCAACTTGGTCACAATGTTGGCATTTAACAATCTGTTGTGGCTACTGTGGAAGAGGACCAGAATTTGGAACAACTGAAAGTGACCACACTCTGAAACTGGATGGGCTTTGAGTAATCTGGAATATGAAAGGACTCATCCTTGTCATCTCCAAGACCAGTTCTGTGCTTATTGCTGACAACCTCTTCCCAAGGTATGATGATGGGCTTGGGAAGTGCAGGTTGAATTTCTGCATTTGCATGCAAATCTGCTCCTGAAATGGGATTAAACCTCAATGTTAATGATTTGACCACTCGCTGGCTGCTGATGGGTGTCATGATGCTTAAACTGCTGTAACTCTTTGCAAGTTGTAGAAACTCTATCTTTTCATGTGCATTTTGCAAATAGGTTCCAATATCCAAGAGAGTTTCCATATTGATTTGGACTGTGTTATCAGTAGTAGATTGTATCAAAGTTTTCAAAAACTCTAATAGTCATTAAGTCTAGCCATTTTTTTCCAGGTCAAGTAAATGAAAGATGTTCGAACCAACCCCTAGCTCTTCAACTGTGTTTGCAAGTTCATATGCTCCAAGTGGCCGACTAGTCAAAGCAATGTTGATGTACAATACCCACTACTAATCTCAAAACTAAATACAAGAAAGAGGTGTGATAGGAAAAGCTTTGAATATTAGTGGGTGATGTCTCTAAAATAGTAATGGCACTACTGATGCTCTCAAAAGTTTGGTTTAAAAAAATGCAATATTTTATACCACAATTTTGTCCAACTAAGTAGAAAATCTTTTCGTGCTGCTATAATGAATTCAGCAGAAAGACATACAAAACCCTTTGTAATTTTTTTTTCAATTTCTTATGCTTCAATCTGTAGTTGGATTTGATCAGGAAACAACAACAACAACAATGACTAGGATGATTGCCTCTCAAATCTTGACCATTCACATAAGTTGAGAATCTTGATGAACTACGACACTTGATGCGCTCGGGCAATCCCTGATCACATTGATAAGAGTAGATTTATATGATAAATAGCAATGTCCCCATTCTAATTGTTACAAGCTATTTGGCCTCATCTACAACTCAACGTTCTCTTCAGATAGATACTAACCTCGAGTCTTGCACAAACCTGCAAAGATGGGTAACCCAATCACCTCATATTGCACACTGGCCCTCCTTGGGTAGAGGAAATCACTGAAGGCTTGCTGAGTGTTTTTGTCCGGAATTGTTAGTTCGATTCTTAGAGCTTTAATAAGATAATATACCTTTTCATTGTCATAGTAAGACTGGCAGCTACTCTGAGATGGGACAAGACATTAACAATTTGTGTACAAATTTTGCCATTGACTAATCGGGCAATTTCATCAATTGTCCTCCTTGTCTATTTCATTAGAAGACCCAGACCCAATTCGCAAGGAATTTGTAGTTCAAGTTTAAAACAATATGACCGCCCTCTTCTTTCAAACGCCATTATGCCACAATCTGAAACTCCACTCAACTCTTTGCACTAGAGCATGAAATCCCGTCTCAAGTCAGTCCATGTAGAACGCTCTATTTCTTTCTTCAGAAAACGAATTTTTTAAAACTCCACAACAATAATTGCTTTGTGCAAATGATTTCCTGTCTAGAAACCGTGGTAGAATATAGAGAGAAATACTCTTCGCCAACTTATTGTAGCAGCTTAGAACTTGATTTCCAGTGCTTCTGCTAGAATCTCCACTTTAGCGGTTAATGGCTTGATAGGCAAGCTTCCCCAAAGTTTCGTGTCACAGGGATCTAGTGTTTAACCGGATAGCTTCCAGTGACTCCAGAGGCAGGCACTCACACAAGGCTGGATCAAAAGGACTCGACCCTTGCTTCGCACATCAAGGCTACCCTGATCCAGTTTCTCTGCCCTTGTCTGAACTCCTAGCTCCTCAGTGGTCTTCACTGGAAAGACTTTTTCAAAAAACGCATAGTGGCATGAATGCCGAGATATCTCCAGACAATAATTTTCCAGCAGCGCTCCAATGTTCCTTCAATATGTCGACATTCCAAGAGACTGATGCACTTCTTAGACAAGCACGACCTTCTCAGACAAGGACTTCCACTAGTGCGAAAATGCACTATACCCAGTTTCGATGTTTTTGTTGGTTGGTTCCTAAACCTTGTTCATGGCCTCTATTTTACTCACTGAATACTTCAATCATCCCAATGCAATCACATAGGAAATCATTATGTCTTCCCCTTAGTTTTGTTTTTTTTTGTTTTTTTGGTTTTTATTTTTATTTTTTATTTTTTTATTTTGAATATTTTATTCCGTTCGCGAAGAAGGGCTCCATCGTTTAGCTTGCCTCTGTAACACACTTGGTTGTCTTTCTGTTCCCATGCTATAAAGGAAGAAGAGTTCCAATTTCTAATTGAAGGCTGAAGCTGCAAGATAGAGACAGAGAGAAGGCCATTCATTCACCAAGCAAGCGAGGGAGGGGTAAATGGCCACCGCTGTAGTACAATTGGTCGAGCAGACGGCTGAATCACTGAGAAAGTTGATAGTAGACCCTCAGGTAAAGCTTGCAAAGGCTTCAAACGCAAAGAACCAACCTTTGTGCCGACACTCCAACGTATGAGCGTAGTTTCATTCGACAATTCCCAATGTTGAATGGAAGACTTTGTACAAAGGCATTCAGGACGGTAAGCAGATTCCTAACTTTCATTGAGGCACTACAGGAATCTTAGCCATCGTTACAACGCTCAATAGAGACTCTAACAGAGCCAGATGTGCGTAGATATGGAAAAAAGGTAAGTATTATAGCGCATAAGAATTGATAGTTATCTAAAGTGCTGAGAGAATCCAGTGAAACGTTAGGGGCAAAATGCCAAAAATAACACTCCGATCTGACAAGCATTCGGGGCAAAAGAATTGATATGTCAGCGTTGTCACGAAAAAAATGGCGGTTTTGTGTAGCGCAATAGGAGTTATGACAGAGTTGGCAGGGAATGGTAGGGCAAAAAACCTAATGCATAAACGCGTAGTGATGAAGAAAACTACACAAGTAGTGGTTGAGAAACACATGGAGAAGGCCACACATCATGGCTATGATACCATGTTAGACACACATGGAGAAGACAACCAAATAGGATAAACTTGAGATGCTTTATTATTCACAAGATGTACATTTATAATACAATGGTGTGACTGTTGAATTCATATTCCAACGTCTCTTGGACTCCTTTTGACTATTCAGCTCCCACACCTTAACCCTTAGCGGATTAGGTGTCCAACAGTGCAGATACTCAGTTGCCCAGGCAGTTCGTTTTCTTAGTATCAATAATTCAACAGAGAAGATAGAGCCAAAGGGTGAGTAGTAGGTGGAAGAGGATGGTAGCATCATTCCGGGAGGAAGTTTTCTAGTTTTAGGAAGAGGCAAAGAAAGGCAGGCTGAAATCCCCACAGGGTCTGCATAAGCACTGCGCAAAGGGTGATGCAGGAGCTTAGTGCAGAGGCTAGGGAGGTAATTTCAGCGGAAGAAATTAGCCGTGGGGAGAGAGAAAATTCTCATAATAATTATGCCAGTATTTTCCTCAGATTAGATTGCCAGTTGAGCATCTAAATTATTGTACTCCGAATCGCTGCTGAAGAATAATAATAAAACCCACATCTACTGTACCCGTTTTTCTGCATTGTGTTTTTCTGGGGACAATTGTCCAAAAATAACAATGTCAAAATTCTTGTGTGAGTGCTAGAATTTCTCAGCTCTCAATATTTTATTTTTTGTATTATTTTATGGTGAAAATTGCAGTTGTGATTTTATTCGTTGTTTGCCATAACAAATAAACTGCATAGTCAAATTTACAGTTAGAAGAATAATTTCCAGTTACTGCAATAGATAAAAATTTCACATGGTATTAGAGCTACGCTGATCAGTTGGAGAGCTCAAAAATTAAGGAAAGGAATTTTGCTGCTCAACAAGGGCTGCAGGCCAAAATTCCCAAGTGTAGCATAGTATTTTTGCCAGAAGGTTGTGTTACTTGAGGAAGTTTGATTTTTTTTGCTGAGAAGGGGGTAGAAAAATTCCAATTCTTCTAGTTCGAGTGGTTCTAGAGGTTGAGGGAGCAACTCAGTTATTTCGTTGGGCAAATCTCTAGCTAGACACATAAGGTTTTGCAGCAAATTGCTAGTGCAGAACCAATGTCGGGTGAAAGATGAATAACACATTATAAATTCTTTAGCTCATGGACAAAAGTGACATTTAGGAGACTTCAATTTTGTCTTCCAGGTTGGAGGATGGATTTGCTTGCTTATTAGGATGAACTTCACAGGGTGTCTGGTATATAGACTGTGGAGCATCAACTCACATGACGGGGGTTAGAGAATATTTCTCTAGCTACAAGGAGGAGCAGATGGACTTCTAGATTACTATGGGAAACAAGATGAAATGTACTCCCGTGGGGAGAGGTACCATAGATTTTCAGAGGGAGTCAGGAGCAAGCACCAATGCTACAGATGTATTTCGTGTGCCAGGATTGGGTTTGAACTTGATTTCAGTATCCTAGTTACAGGATAAGGGGTATGATACTCACTTCGTAGGGAAGAAAGTGTATGTCAAGCATCCAAGCTGGAAAAAAGTAAGATAAATTGGAGTTTGAAGTAACAGATTGTACTGGTTACAAATTGACTCTCCAATGGCACTTATAGGCAGTGACAATAGTAGTGGGAAGGAGTTGAATGAGTTATGTCATAGGAGAATGGGACATCTACACCACAGAGCACTCAGGATGCTCAGAGAAATAATAATAGGGGTTCCAGAACTTGGCACAGAACATGATGATGTGTGCAGAGGATGTGTGCTTGGGAAGTATGCTAAGGCAACATTTCCAAGAAGTGACAATAGAGCTGATGGCATGTTAGGACTCGTACATTCAGATATACAACCCGATGTCCACTAGAGATCTCACTGGTGCCAAATATTTCGTCACCTTTATTGATGACCCTTCCAGGAAAACTTGGATCTACTTCTTGAAGACCAAAGATGAGGTCTTTGATCGTTTCAGAGAGTTTAAAGTTCTTGTGGAGAATGTGGCAGGGAAGAAGATCAAGGTGCTTCACTTAGATAATGGTGGATAATATATTCATAAAGACTTCACAAATTTCTGTGTGAAGGTAGACATCAAGAGAGAATGGACAACTCCATATAATCTACAACAGAATGGAGTAGCAGAGTAGAAAAACAAAACCATTGTTGGAGTTGCAAAGGCTATGTTATATGACTAGGATTTACCCAGATTTCTATGGGCAGATGCATATAACATGACAACATATATTCAAAACAAGACTCCTCCTAGAGCATTGGGTAAGAAAATGCCAGAAGGAGTCTTCACAGGGAAGAAGCCAAAAGTTAGTCACTTCAGAATTTTTGGCAGCGTTGCTTATTACCACATGCTAGATGAGAAACGTACCATACTGGATTAGATTGCAGAGAAGGGTTTCTTCGTTGGGTATGACGAAACCTCAAAGGCATACATGATCTACATTCCTAGCAATAGGAAGATTGTAGTGAGACAAGACGTGAAGTTTATGGAGGATTGAGCTTTCAAGAGATCTCCTGAGATGCCCGCATGTGATCAAAATCAATCAGCAGAAGCTCCTTTGGTCCAACAGTAGGGCCAGCCAGTGGAATAGGCAGGAGGACAGTCACATGGATCGAGTACTGTGACCAGTACTAGTAAATCCTCAGGTGCAAGAAATTCGAGGAGTTCTCAGTAGATGGAGCAACAGAGGCAGGATGAGGAGGAGTTGGCTAAACCTCCCATGACTCGTGGTTGAACAAGCAAGGCGTTTCATTAGACATTGAGAGATGCAGAGGAGTTTATTGGAACTCCTAGGATGAACAAAAGACAACATAGACAACTTGACAGGTATCAAGCATTGGTGGCTTAGGTTGCAAAACCTTCTAACTTTCAGGAGGCTGCACAACATCAAGTATGGGTAGATGCCATAGTAGAAGAGTATAACTCGATCATGACGAATGATGTTTGGGAGGTAGTGCCGAGGCCGGAAGACAAATCAGTTGTAGGTTCTCGACCGATCTACATGATCAAATATGCTGCAGACAACGGTGTGGAAAATACAAGGCTAGGTTTGTAGCAAAGGGGTATGCATAGAAAGAAGGGATAGATTATGAGGAGACCTTCACCCCAGTTGCCAGATTCACTTCTATCCGGTCAGTTATATCCCTAGTAGCTCAGATGGGTTGGATGATTCACTAGATGGACGTCAAGAAAACCTTCTTGAATGGGGTGATAGAGGAAGAAGTGTACATAGAACAACAAGAGGGCTTCGAGACTCATGAGAGGCGCACTCATGTGTGCAGACTGAAGAAAGCTCTATATGGACTCAAGCAGGCTCCCAGGGCATGGTATGGTAGGATTGACTACTTGTAGTAGATGGGATTCGTCAAAAAGTGACGCAGATTCCAACTTTTACTATTTGATGGTAAAGGGTGAGCCACTCATCCTATGTGGATGATCCCTTTTATACAGGATCATCAGGGCTCATAGAGAACTGCAAGAGGAATTTGGCAACAAAGTTCGACATGAAGGGTTTGGGGTTGATGCATTATTTCCTAGGCTTGGAAGTGTGGCAGAAGGATGGGGAGGTCTTCCTTGGACAAGGGAGATACACTACAAATATTCTGAAGAGGTTCAAAATGTAGGATTGTAGACCCATGTCTATGTCCATGATCACCAACTGGAAGAAGATAGATGCATCTGATGACAAGGATGTCGATCCCACCTTGTATAGACAACTTATTGGATCTCTCATGTATCTAGTCAATACTAGGGCAGATATTTGCTTCACAGTCAATACCCTTAGTCAGTTCATCGTAAAGCTGAATAGGGTACATTGGGCACCAGCGAGGCACATTCTGAGATATGTGCGTGGCACAGTCGAGTATGGGTTGAGATATACCCGAGGAGATGATGTCAAATTACGTGGATTCATAGATGCAAATTGGGCAGGCAGTTTAGTGGACAGGAAAAGTACCTCTAGCTACTGCTTCATTGTTGGATCAGGGATGGTTTCTTGGTGTAGCTGGAAGTAGAAGTTAGTAGCATTGAGCTCTGCAGACGTAGAGTATATGGCAACGTGCACAACTACGTGTGAAGCTATATGGCTTCGGAAGTTGCTAGTGAGCTTGTTCTGGTAAAGGATGAAGGTGATCAATGTTGTGGAAGGGAGTGCAACACTAGAACACATTCGTCGCTAAGAGGGATTGATAGTTTTTGTAGCATCGGATGTGTTCCAGCGACGAATTTTGGCGGAGAGGCTAGAGTACATGAGATCTCCAAAACCCATAAACTATTTTTGGAAATTCTATCTAGAAGTGTCTCAATTAGATTATCAAACATTTTTTAAATATTTCCTAAGTCTAAACTTAGGGAATATGGTTAATTAATCAATATTAATTGATATAAGGTGAGAATCATCTAGAAACTCACACAGATCGTTCTAGAGATGATCCTAGCCATTGATTAAGTTTTAATCTTGGCCGTTGGTGCTCCAACAATGGATTATAAGAGGAGATCGATGTGGTGATGGAGAATACACCAATGCAGATACTCAGTGGCCCAGGCAGTTTGATTTTCTCAGTGTCAGTAATTCAACAAAGAAGATAGAGCCAAAGGGTGAGTAGCAGGTGGAAGAGGATGGTAACAACATTCTGGGAGGAAGTTTTCCAATTCCAGGAAGAGGCAAAGGAAGGAAGGTTGAAATCCCCACAGGGTCTGTGTAAGCACTGCGCAGAGGGTGAAGCAGGAGGCTCAGTGCAAAGACTAGGGATGTAGTTTCAGAGGCAAAAATTAGCCATGGGGTGAGAGAAAATTCTCACAATAATTGTGCCAGTATTTTCCTCAGATTAGATTGCCAGTTGAGCACCTAAATTATTGTACTAAGAATTGCTGTTGAAGAATAATAATAAAACCCTCATTTGCTACACCGGTTTTCCCTCATTGGGTTTTTTGGGGACAATTGTCCAAAAGTAACTGTGTCAAATTTCTTGTGTGTACGCTAGAATTTCTCAACTTTTAGTATTTTATTTTCGATAGTATTTTTGTGGTGAAAATTGCAGTTGTGATTTTATTCGTTGTTTGCCATAGCAAATAAATTGCATTATTAAATTTACAGTTAGAAGAATAATTTCCAGTTATTGCAATAGATAAAAATTTCACAAAGCTTGCAACAAATGACAGTGTGGAGAAATATAAGGCGAAATCTGAGTAGACAATGAGGAGACTTTTGCTCCCATAGCCAGGTACTCCTCTATTCGAGCAGTTCTTTCAATAGCTACGATATGGGATGGAGCATCCGCTAGATGGATGTGAATATTGCCTTCCTTAATGACATCATTGAGGAAGAAGTCTACATCAAGTAGTTGTAGTGGTTTGATGTCCATGACAGAGAGATGCATGTATGCATGTTTAAGAAAGCCTTGTATGGATTCAAATAGGTGGCTTGGGCCTGGTATGCCACGATTGGTAGCTATTTGCAAGGCACAGGCTTCACCAAGACTAAGGTAGATCCTAACCTATACTTCTTGTTGGTTGGATCTGAGTCCATCATTTTGGTGTTGTATGTGGGCGATCTCATTCTGATAGGAGTAGAGATATTGATTGCAAGTTGCAAGTTAGATCTAGTGCCAAAATATGAGATGAAGGATATCGACAGATGCATTACTTCTTGGGACCCTAGGTTTAGCAACAATCAGGCAAGATCTTCCTTGGTCAGGGGAAGTATAATGTAGAGATCCTAAAGAGATTCAGGGTGTAAGACAACAAACCGATGGCCACTCCAATGGTGACCAACCTGAAGAAGATTGATTCTTCAGGTTCACAATTGGCAGATACTAGATAGTACATACAATTGATTGGCTCGTTGATGTATTTGGCCAATGCTTGACCATAAATCAACTTTGCTATTAACACCTTGAGCCAATTCATTGTGAAATTTAGGGAGGTTTCACTAGGTTGCAACACAACATTTGCTCAAATATTTGTAGGGCACAATAAGGTATGGATTGCAGTACCTTGGAGGAGATGGTGTGATTTTGTAGGGCTACTCAAATTCAAATTGGGCAGTAGTGATATAGATCAAAAGAGCACCTCTAGGTGCTGCTTCAGTTTAAGGTCAACAATCATTTCTTGGTTCAACAGGAAGCATACCTTAGTAACACTGAGTTTTGCTGAGGTAGAGTACATGGTGGCCAGTCTAGCTAGTTTGAAGCTATTTGGCCTCACAAGCTACTCATAGGATTTTTTGGATTTTTTGGTTAGAAGCTTGTGTCGACAATGATCCATGGCGATAACTAGAGTTGTACCAAACTCTCAGAGAATCAAACGTTACACGATAGGTCAAAGCACATTGAGATCAAATACCATTTCATCAGAGACAGGGTGTTGAAGGCAGCAATCAAGCTCCAATACATTCCTACAGAGGAACAATTAGCATATATTTTCACCAAGCCCTTGGTGAAGGGCAAGTTCGTTTGGTTTTCAGAAAAGCTTGGAGTGTTGGAGAACACCTTCCTCGCTAGGAGGAAGTGTTACTGTTTGTAGTTCAAACATGTATTTCCATGAGGGTGTCTACTTATGGAAATCGTCATTAAATGTATCCTATGCTTTTTCCAGAAGTTTGTTTTATTAATTAATTAATAAAGTGACTTTTAATTAATAAAGTCACTAAAGTGGGTCACTTAATGATATAATTTGTTAATTTTTCCATGGCAGTGAAGAATTAGGTTTGAGTTTAAGATCACAATCACAAACACAATGAAATGCCACAACACTACTACTTTTCACAACATAAAACATATAACAGTGAATCAATCTTGTGCACATGACATTTTTTAACCCACAACTTGCTATATTACAAACTTTAATAGATCAATCTCAGAGCTCCCACACAAGGGATCACAGCCCTTACATACAACCTTGATACAAGGACACAACTAGGGCTTGGTGTCAACAACTATGATGTTCGATCTTTCCTTGAACAAAGTACAATTGACCTACTTGCTTGTTGAAGAATGTAACGAGTGTTGATCTTCATAATTGTTTCTGTTAAAAGAAAAGGAAAAGTAAATTTTATTGTAAAAGAAAAATATTTTTAAGCATGGTTTTCATGTTCTTTTATTTATTTTCTAGGTCATAGCCTCCATTGAAGGCTTCTAGGTTTTGTCTTGACTCAAAAGAGTCACTGTCACATTTATTAGACCCTTCTTGGGCTTTTGTATCATGTAAAGAAATTTATTTTTGAGTCAAAATAGTCATTTTACCCCTCCTCACCAAGCTGGTCTTGTCCTGGAGAAGTCAACCTAGTTGGAGGCAATTCGACCTTGTGGAAGTAGTATAAATAAAGACAGTTCGACTCATTTGAAGGAGCACATAAGTTCAATCTGCAAGAGAAAGAGGACAAAAAGTAGAACAAATTGCAGGAGAAGACCTAATCCAAGGAGAAAGAAAAATCGAAGTTTGGAGCATCTCTCTCTATCAAGCGTGCCAGTTTTTAGGGTTTCTAGGATAACTGTAGGGGCTGAAATTTCTGTAGTAATTGCAGGTTCGAAACTCTGTTGCTGGGGGACCAAAATTCTTGATTGAAGCAGTATTTGAGGAGCTAACACTGGGAGGATTTGACAAAGTTTGTCTACTTGAAGGAAGGGGTTGCTTGGTGACTGGAGGAGGTCTTTGTCTAGGAGAAAGGGTCTTGGATTATCTCATCTTGATTTGGATCTACTAGAGGAAGAGTTTGACTGGGTTTTCTCCTTAGTAGCGGTTTTGCTTTGGTTGAGTGCCTACATCTTGTGTCCCTTGTTTTTGTGATCTACATGCACTTTTGATTTGGTAATTGCTTGATGAAAGATAACATAACAAATAAGTAAAATAAGCCAACACACATCACAAGTAATTATCCAGAAAAGAGGAATCAAACATCTATAAGTATTGATTTCTCAACATGGTATCAGAGCTAGCTTGAAGGATGGACTACTTGAAGGTCACTTTGCTGGCTATCATTTGAATGAAGGAAAGCAATCTTGGAAGCAAAAAATCACTTTCTCAATGGCGAGCTATTTGGAGATGGGACTCAACCTCTTGAATATTGCAAGAAGCTTTTGTATAAGGATCATCTACAATCTATCTAGGAGAGTCAAGAATGAAGGATTCTTGGCTGCACTTGTAGGTACACTTGATGATGACGATGCTTGGACTATTGATAGTGGAGCCTCAAGACACATGACAGGAGAAAGTGGACAACTTCATACTCTATCAAAAGGATCATCATCTCATTCAATGGAGCTTGGAGACAACAATAACTATGCAGTCAAAGGCCTTGAATCTACATCTTTGGAGCTAGAAAGTGGAGGAAAGCTACATTTCAACAACATTCTCTATGTCCTAGGTTTGAAAAAGAATTTAATTTCTATTTCTTGTTTACAAGATAAAGGAGATAGGGTTGCTATTGTAGACGGTAAAGTTTTGGTTTGGGTAAAGGATTCTAGTTTTCAAAAACCAATGGTTATTGGGACGCGTGAAGGAAGATAATATAGAGTTATTACACTATCTCCTCAAGCCCTTGTTCACAAGGAGATTAATCCCATCGAACTTTTGATGGCATTATTGTTATTGATGGCAAAGGAGCATTGAAGGAATGCATGGAGCAACAAGGAGCAACAAGACAAGGAGCATCAACAATGCAAGGAGCAACGAGGATCAACAAGGCAAGAAGCAACAACAATGCAAGGAGCATCAAGGAGTAGCAAGGCAAGGAGCAAAAAGAAGCAGCAAGGCAAGGGGCAACAAGAAGTAGCAAGGCAAGGAGAAACGACAAAGCAAAGGAGCAACAACAGTTGATGCAAACATAGTTTGAGTTATGATTGCATATGGTGTGTTGATGGCTTGATGCTCGTGTTGATGCCTTTGATAAGTTATGATGAGCTGATGTAATGCAAGAGATTGCTTATTGTTGTGATTAAGCTGAATTGTTGTGATGCAAGGCAAAGGCAAGACTCCATGACAACAAGGCTATTGAGACAATGACATGAAGATTGTTGTGATGCATTAATGATAAATGTTGCTATTGATCATGTGGAACGAATGCTTATGTGTTATTCCTATAATTTTACATGATGTTTACATTAGGTTGATGCATTTAATCATTACATGTGGATGAAATTAATATTGGATGGATTATTTATTTTTTGTGTTCTAATATTCAAGATATGAAGAGTTTGGGAACGAATGAGTGGAGGGCAAAGAGTCAAACCTGTTCACTTCATATTCTTATGTGGGATACAAAGAGACAACTATCTTTATAAAAGATGTGGTTTTGGAAGGCATTGGGAGGTTAGAGAGTTGGAGAATGTGTGAGAGCTGATTGAGGTGTTATGCATTTGTTACTTGGCACATATGAAACTTATGTGAAGCAGATTTGAAGGGCAGAAGAGGCAAAAACGAAGATGGAGATATGCAAAAATTATGACCAGGTAAACCAACACATTTTTGTTTCTTATTTGCATCAGGGGATTGTAGTCTCCTTTCAAGTAGTGCTTGATAAACATCATGTTGGAGCTTGTTGAGGTAGGAGCTTCTTGTGGGTTGTTGCCGACATAAAACATATGGGAGCTGGAGCTTCCTTGCATGTTGTAGCTTGCGGAAATTTGAGGTAGCAACCTCCTGTAGGTTGGAGCCTACAAAAAATCAGATGTAATAAGGAGTAGGAGCTTGGCTTTGCATCACAACAATGATAAAATTGTGGTTTTATCCCTTTATGGGTTTCCAGATATATTTGGTGTCAATATGTGTTGTTATTATGCGCTGATGTGATGTTTTGGTTTGCTTATTACTTGCTATTCACATATTCAATATGCTGATCATTATTTGTTAAGTTGCTCATGCAATGTTTCAATTAATGAAAATAATTTTAATGTCCACGAATATACTAAGCTGATTCACCGCCCCCACTCAGTTTAGTCAAGTTTTCGTCAATTGGCATTAGAGTAGGTTCTTTGGTGTAAGCCCAACAACTTGAAGGTAGTTTTGGTTGAGCCATGGGCTGTCAATTTGTACCTATGCTTAGTACATCAAACTTTCATGAATGGAGAGATAAGGTAAAATCTGAATTGATAGCTTATGGCCCTGGTGTGTGGAAATTAGTATGTGATGGCTACTGTGAAGACTCTCCCTCTACGCAAGAACAACAATGGAATGCTAAGGAAAAATGTTTTATGTTTAATAGTCTTCATAATAAGGATCTTGATATAGTAATAGACTTAATTTGTGCAAAAGAAATCTGGGACAAATTGCATCTCATGCATGAAGGAGACACGGGTAGCTGCAATGTCAAGAAGGAGAAGATAAAGAGGAAAAAGAAAAATTCTCGTCAAAATGAAAGCATTCTGTCAAATGAGGTCTCTGCTAGTGTGAATGGACCTTATTCCCATGAAGAAAAAAACAGGCGAGGAAAAAGCGAAGCTTGACATAGCCTTGACTGAAATAGAAAGATTGAAGAAGGAAAACAAAGATATAAAGAAACTGGTGTAAACATGTGATGAGAGAGAGCATAAGTACAAGGAGGAAATTGTCAGTTTGAAGACACAACTTGAAGAATCAAGGAGGATAGAAGAGATGATATATAACCAGCGAAAGGTGAAAGAGGTACAATGTGAAATAATAGTGTCTGAGATTATTTCAGCTAGAAGACAATTAGATGAAAAGAACAGGTTGTGTAAGCAACTAGAAGAGGAGGTTGCCTCCATGCAGAACTCAAAGAAGGCAGACATTAAAGATGATAATGAAGCTTTTCTAAAAAGACCTGTAGGAGAAGGGACAAGCACCATGACTAATAAAGAAGAAAACAAAAAGAATCCGCAATATGAAAAGCCAATGAATGAAATGAAGAAAGGGTTCATTGCAAGATCATTCTCTCCTGAAAATGAGTTGAACAAGTTCGGAAGATCTCAAAGGAGATTCTTCGCTCCTAAGAAAAACGCTCCTAAGAAAAACATCACATGTTTTTCTTGCTATGGACTTGGACATGTAGCTGCAGAATATAAGAGAAAGCGAATCAAAGCCTATTAGCAGCAGACAGAGGAAACTAGAAGGCTCCCTCAATCAAGCAAATAGAGAAGACATTCATTCATTAGGTACACAAATCATTTTTATCGTTACTGTTACTTGTGTAATGAATTTGGACATAAAGCATTTGAATGCAAGTGGCACACGAAGAAAAGCATGAAGTCAAGAAGGAGCACGTCATTTCCTGCATTTCTTGGAAATACGTGTGTGATAACATTGGCCACAAGGCCAAAGACTACAAGTTGTCATGTACCCTAAAGAGGCCTAGACAGAAGATGGAAACTGAGACAAAAGGAAATGCAGAAAATTGAAAACAGCTAATTAAAGTGTGGAAGTGGAAGAAAAGAGAGCAATGTTTAACTTCAATGACAAATTGAATTCAACCTAGTTTCAAGGGGAGCTGTTCATGAAGGAAAAGAAGTTGTCAGATATGCTTTCATCGTGGATTAGAAAAATAATGAAAAGAGGTTGTTTTCTTGTTTGGATACCTCAAAAAGAATTGAAGCAGGACACCATCTTAATATTAAATAAATGAAGCCAAATTCTAAAAATCTTTCAATGCGGCTAGAAAATTTAAAATTAAAGAAAGATGATCTTTGTTGTACCGTTGTTGCCAATTCAGCCTCGTTGGGTTAAATTGGAAAGGAGAAGAAATTGCTAGTACACACACCAACAAATTGCAAAAGAAGAAGCCTTCACATACCAACAAAAGAAGAAGAAGAAGAAAGAGAATCGAAAGTTGTGTGTGATGGACATAGATATTTGGTCCCGCCCATTCCTTCCTTATGGGTCCTTACACAAACCATTATAACTTAGGGCTACTAATCTGCTATTCAAACCCTATGAACAAACTTCTTAACTGTCACTTCTAGCACACAACTTTTGTTAGATTAGTCCCTCATTGTTCACCTGTTACAACCTTCCTTTTTGCCCAAACTCTCGCACTTCTAGTCTAACAACTCGAGGGTATTCTTGGCCCAAATACCACAGAGATAGCTAGCTGGTCTTGAGGCCCTACAACCCTTAACCAGTCAACATACCACGTCCTAATAGACCTCCTTTAATGTCCCACTACCTCTTTCCTCCTTGCGTTGATCCTGAGCAAGTAACATAGACTTTTTGGGGCAAAAAACTTGAGACAATGTAACCCTGAACAGAGCCCTAACTAGGGCATACTACATTTGCCCACTAACCATCTTTTGGTGCTCAAACAAGACAAAACTTAGGGTAGAATAAACTATTGTCAATAACCCTTATTGACAACCCTCTATCACCTAGCAACGATCAACTTAAAGAAGCAAATCCCTTACCTTTCAAGATACCACTTCTTGTAGTCCTGAAAGTCAATATTTTGAGCACAGATCTCTAAGGTTTTCAGCCTTTTGTTAGGGCACTTGTACCAACCACAAGTCTACCCTAATATGGCCTGTACAAACCTCCAAACTGCTGTGCAAACCTCATGTCTCAGGCCTTGAACTTGCTTGTTGATCCTTAAGGGTGTGTAACCCTCTTTCTTGTTACAAACTAGGGCCTACAATCCTCCAATACTTGCCTTACACGGGTCTCGACCCTCTCCTTAAGACTAGAACAGATGCGGCCTAATTCACGGAGATTTATCCTTCATCCATGTGCCCAAAACCTCATCCAATCACATGAACAACACTCCTCTTACTTGGCCAAACTAGAACTTGGGAACGCAGAAACAACCTCGCCCTTCTCCACATTTTGGTGTGGCTCCTTAGGTCTGTGGCCATCTCAAATTTGCTTCTTGGCCCATGATCGAATGCTCTTGGATGGCGAAAAAATGAGCCTCACCTCTTGCCTTTTATAGTTTCCTATGAGGGCAATGACTAGGCCTCAAGGGGTGTCTCTTCAACCCTAGTCTGCTTGTTAAAGTTGGCAACTAGGGCCAAACTCCATGTGGGTCATCTTATTAATGGAAGATGATATTTTTCTTCGATCCCTCTCATCGAGAGGTGTAGGATTGATCTAAAAATCATCCGATTCCGATAAGTATTCGTGGAGATATGAATTTATTTGTGGTATGGGACAATTCGTCAATGTCAGCCAACAACCAAATAAACCCCACTTGTGCTCAACGTTTTAGTATAAATAGAGGTGGCCTTCAAGTCATTTCAACACACTTGGGATCTCTTCCTCTCTACTTGTCTTTGGGTTTTAGTAGGAGGAGAGATCCTAATGGATAACACTGCCCTAATTCAGAGAGCAGAAGCTGGAACTACTGGGACTGCCGAAATTCCCGGGAATAGTCGAAATTGCCGGGAATAGCCGGAACTACCGGGAATTGTCGGAACTGTTGGGAACTGCCGGGAATAGCCGGAATTGTCGGGAATAGCTGGAATTGCCGGAACTGTCTGGAATAGCCAAAACTGCCGGAATAGCTGGAACTGTGGGAACTGTCGGGAATAGCCAGAACTGTCGGAACTTCCGGGAATAGTCAGAACTGTCGGAACTTCCGGGAATAGTCAGAACTGTAGCGAACTGTCGGAATAGCTGGGAATAGCCGAAACTGTCACGAATTATTGGAACATCCGGGAACGTTGATGTAGAGGGCAGAAGCTGGAATTGCTGGGAACTGCGGAATTGCCAGAATAGTCGGAATTGCTGGAACTGCCCGGAATAGTCGGAATTGCCGGAATTGCTGGAACTGTCGGGGACTGTCGGAACAGGCGGGAAAGCTGACGCAGAGGGCAGAAGCCGGAACTGTAGGGAACAGCCGGAATTGCCGGAACTGTCGGGTACAGTTAGAATTGCCGGAACTGCTGGGAACTGTCAGAACTACCAGGAAATGCTGGAACTGTCGGGAACTGCTAGAGCAGCCAGAGCATTTGTCTTCGAAGGAGAGCAGCATGCAAGGGGCAACTAACTAACATTGGGACAGTTGTATGGTACTTAGCAGTAAATACACCAAGTATGGAATGTTACAGCTAGCATGCAAGGGACAACTAGCATGCAACAACAAGCATGCTAGGGACAATAAGCAAGCAAGGGGCAACAAGCAAGCAAGATGCAACCAACACATAGGTCAGTATGGCAACATTGTGTAGCAATGGCACATAATGTAATACGGTGATGGGTACAGTCATGATTAATGAAGCATGATGAGATGCAACATAGTGATGATTGGTGCAGCATGATGACGAAATGCAACACAATGATAGGTGAAGGAGTCACCTTGGAGAATCAGTTGAAGCAACATGTCTTCAACTTATCTCATGTATCATCTTCTTAGAGATGATCTATGCTCTTATCTAGATAAGTCAAAGTGTTGACTTCTGTTGTAAACGTACTATCTCTCTCTCTTTGCTGAACTATTGAAGAACATATAAGAATAATTGATCAAGGGTTTCCCCACATTGGGGTTTGTCCCTGGCTAGCGCCACATCTTGTGTCCTCTTGTCTTGGCTTTTCTTCTGCGATTTATGTTTATGTTCTATCTGCAGTTTACTTTAATGCTGATTTGATTGCTAATCTGGAAAAGATATTGAACTAACTGTGAAAATTGAAATAAATTGCTATAAGCATAGAACATACCTAAAATTAACATGGTATCAGAGTTGAGTTGAAGACAATGCCCAAGCAAGAGTGAAAGAGAAATCATTGAAGACAGTTGGGAAAGGACAAAAGGATCAGTGGATTCCTCAGCCCTCTTCAAATTCACTGAGGGTGAAGTCGTAGCAGAGCATATTATCAGAATGGCGCAGCGGAAGTTTCTGATGGCCTACCTAAAGATCACTTCATTGGGAAGTCCGGATCTAAGGGTGGAAGGAAAGGTGGATGCCTTGGTTGCAATAAGTTCGGCCATTATGTGATCTTGAATTTATCCAGGACAAAGAATTAAAGGTATTACAGACTCATGTGCATGGATGTGCCTATGTTATTTTATGCAACGGATCGATAAGATTGCGAAATACACAGACACTGAAGCACTTTAGAGAAAACATAACAGACAAACATGTAAACACAACAAGTTTAATAAGGAGTTCACCCAATACTCCTCGGCTACGTCTCCCGGTCCAGCCTTCAGTGGTGGCCTCTCTATTATGTTTTCAAAGCAAAGTTTCTTTACAACAGTGAGCTCAATTTGACTCTCACTCAATAGATATGAATCAGTAGGACTTGAGTACACAGACTCTCCTTACTGGTACCTGACCTCTACTGGTCACAGTAGTATGAGCCCAATTCTGAAACTCATATATGACAGGCCTATGTAGAGCAGCTTGCTTGAACCTCTCAAGCTTTCTCTGGAGTGCACAGACTCTCTGACTCTCTCTGGCTCTGTCTAGCTCGATGCTGCCCTCAGGTCAGCTCGACTTCTTCTCTCTGCTCTTAACTAACTCTCTTTCTTGCTTTTATGCCTGCTCTGTCTCTGTCAGTTCGTGGCTTTAAAGCTAGTCTGCTTTCTGTCGGTTCGTTTTTGCTTCCCGACGTTCTGATTTTCCTTCCTCTTTGTCCATTTGAATTCCTCTATTTTGTGTCTTCATCATTGTGTAACGCTTCACAGGGAGGTGGTCACCTGTTTCATAACGAATTGAGTGTCAGTTCTCTTGAAATTGTTTGAACCATCGTTACTTCTGTTTTCTCTAAGATTGCCTGCGAAATACGAATCTTCTGGCAACTCATCGTCCACGTCGGACTTCAAATCCCATATAATCTTGCTTTACAACCTGTCAAATCCAGTCATTTATCGAGACGCGCCTCCGCCATTGATCTGGGCCCCCCATATCCTACGATCGTCGTTCATATCGGGCAGGTAAGTAGCATGACGTTTACCTGTCCGATGTGAGTGGTTTTCTCTCTCTTCCGCTGGACGCGTGTCACTCAGTGTGTGGCATCGGGCAGGACTTGGTCTAAATTTCTTACTGCCTTGAGGCCTTCCGATATCCTGTCGGTTTTGCGAAATCCATGGAACCGAATTTGTTACTTTTTTGCATTGCATACCCATTTCAGGTCCGGGCACTTCGGGGCTTTCCTTCACTGAGGGGGACGCCTTATGATACGCGATTAGCACTCTATCAGAAACCACCCCGTTTCTTGAATTAGCCTCTGGTTTTGCCAATTTGTGCCAACGCACGTTACCATGGGCCAACGGTCTGCGCGCTCGACCGAGGGTCCTCGTTGCTCCGCGCTGATCACAATTGCAACTGTCACAAGGATTCCTTCTGATAGCATGATCTTTCTAAGACTTGAATCTATTTGGCATAATTTGAACGAGTTTATGAAAACTTAGAGAGTGTTTAGGATCCAATTCGGATCATTATGCGAAGGAGTGTCCGAATGGTAGAGACACATCTCTTGATGAAGATAACAATCATTCCAGGGACATCTTAAATGATCAAAGGAATGACAGGTAATGCAAGTCATCAAGGAAATGGCCGACTCTTCAAAGAAAGCAAGGAACCCCAGGTATGAAGAATCAAATGTTGTTTTTGATAAGATAAAGAAGCATTATCTTGTATTGGCCCTCTCCTTAAGATTCTTTTGGAATTTGGCTTATTGATCATAGTGCTTCAAGGCACCTCATCGGATAGAAGGGTGCTCTCTCGAATTTGGTAGAGACGGAAAAAACTGTGGGATTATACTTGGAATTGATGCCACTTATCCCAGAAAGGGTGTAGGGAATGTTACCCCTCAATTGAATGAGGGTGACTGTATTCATTTACAAGAATCTCTTTTATGTACCTAATCACAAGAAGAACCTGGTGTCCATCTCGGAAATGGAAGTCAAAGGTTTCAAGGTGGCATTCATCGATGGAAAGGTACATGTTAAAAAATAGAATTTTCAAAGATGCTTTTTCTCATGGGTTCAGGGTTGGCAATTTGTATCAAGTTGCAGGATGGTCCATTGGGGATAATGTCAATTGACATTGTTGTCGCGCAGATTGACACGACAACGCTCAGACCGGGGGCTGTCACTTTGATCCCCGATCCCTCCGTTTAAGCCTGTCTCCCGCGGCTAAGGGGGGTAGACCCTGTGAGATATTGAAGACCAACTGTCGACCAGTTGGTTGGGAGACACGAGACACGATTTAATATAAGCACAAAAAATGATTTGATTAGCAGACCAGTGCCTTAAGAGACTGTCATTGAATCGATTAAATGATTATAGAAACATTAAATGTGAACAATGCTCTTAAAATGACCAAAATGATATCCAGCAACTGAAGATTTAAAGAACGAGTCATAAACCATTAACTAGATATCATATTCGTATCTCGGCTTGGAAATCCAGCGTGAAAGGTATAGCATGAAACCACTGAATCTGGGGAAAATTTTCCAAGAAATTTTTTATATCTTAAAACAAAAATTAAAATTTAATCCTAAACCCTAAGGAAATTTTTTTATCTGATTTTCATTATATATTTTTTTATGACTTTTTAATTATTTTAAAACAAATAAAACAAAATTTATTTTTAATCTAAACTAAATCCTAAAAATTAAAATCTCCAAACCCTAACTAAATTTTTATTTTTTTATTTTTTATATTATTATTTAAACAAAATGAAAACCAAAATTTTTATTTTTTTTTTATAAGAAAAGAAACAACTATAAAAATAAAAGAAAATAAAAATCTAAATCAAATATATACATAACATAAAAAACTAGAAATAAAAAAAAAATCAAAACCTTTTTTGTATTTTATATATATAATATATATATTTTTAGATTTTTTTTTTAAACATTTTAAAACAAAATCAAATAAAAGTTATTTAAAACTAAACTAATCTAACAAAGTATTAACGCTCATATATACAGGACCTATGTTAAAACAAATAATAAATAAAAAAAAGGAATAATAAAAAAAAATGAAACGTGACAAACAAAAACGCACGAAAGGAAACTATTCTCGACTAAACCTAGCATACCCCTGCAGCCACACAAAAACAACGATTATGAAATCTCAAACCCCGACTATGCCCACGCTACCAGGAAAACACGCATGCGTATACCAAAACTCCAGAAATGGATTGAATGAGAACGATTTACAAGACTTACCAGAACCTCACGTTACCCGCATGACAGAAATTGATTTTCGTTATTGTCTGAGCCAGTGTGCCTGGAAAACGCACCTTCAGCTTACCTGCTCCCGAACAGAAGTTGTTTTGGACTGTATGCTTGCAGGTTCGAAGGGATGTCGAGGGTAGAGACGGACTCGATGGAGGATGCGGGTGTGCGGAGGCTCAACCAGAAACCGATAAAATTCACCTGGCCCGTTGATGAATCTGCGCGTGCAAACTTTCTCGACGGCTACATATATCATTTGTATAGTTTTCAACTGGCGGTGTTATGGTTGGAACCAACAATTTATAATATGCTTGGTGGGTAATATATATACCATATATAACGTTTTCATAAATCCAACCATCGACCCGTGGCTTGGCAGCTAACAAACTCTGACAGTGGTATACCTGGAAAATTCACCTGTGGAAGTGGAGGTCGATTTGCATTTTCAGAAGCAGCGTTCGATTTAAACTGCTGACGCAAAACCACTCAGAACCCACGCAGAACAACGACCGTTGTATCACCGTTTCTTCTCTTCTGTGCGTTGACGTGTTTGCAGATGGATCGTTGACAGCAGAAACCACAAAAAATCGTGTTTATTATGTGCAGGGATAAACTCATAAACCCAAGGTTGATGGCAGCGGCAGTGGATGGGCGTTGATTTCTCTATTTGGCACCAGATAGCCACTGATACCTGGATACTGCGTTTTGCAGGTTCCCTGGAAGGCAGATGGAGATCGATTGCAGGTTTTGCTGCCTGTGGACACAAGAAAAAATGAAAAACTCTAATGAAAACTGCATAAAACAAAACCTTGAAACCCTAAGTCAGAAAAATTTTGAAACCCTAGAGCAGCTAACTTAATTTACAGATTTGGCCCCTTAACAGCCAGATTCAACAATAAGCTTAGAGAAATATTCAAAGAAATACTGATTTTCAGACTTTCACTGTGAAAACTTCAGAAAAATCTCTCATGCAAACTTAAAAAATAAACTGAATGATAGACCCAGAATCAAATCCAGCTGGGCTCAGCAAAAATGCTTGTGGGAGTTGGCTGGTTCAGCCAAGAACTTCCCCGAACGCCCACAAAATTTCCTCCAGAAAATGTCTTCTGCACAGCTCAAAACAGCCATTAGTAAAGAGGGCCAAAATGCTGCTAGATCTCAGGAAGTAATGGAGATACCTGCCATTACTTCAGAAACCCTAACAGCACCCAAACCCTAGCAAGTGAGCAAGATACCTATGCTCACAACACTCTACAAAAAAGCTATTATTAACGGCTGAAAATAACATATGCAGAAAAATTAAACAATCTCACAGCATTCAAGAGAGTAACACCAGCAAGATATGGACCCCAAAGTCTTCTTTATTAACCAGAAACAGATTTACAAGAGAGCTTCTTCAGTCTTTTACTCACAGATCAGATTTTTTTTGAAATGACCTCCTAAAACCCTATATAAAGGAAATGATCCCAACGGCTAGTTCGAGTGATCCATGTTGAAATGATCTCGACCGTTGATGAGGATCAAGACATCTCTTGATCTCATTCGTCGATTTAAAATATTATTATTTTATTATTTTTTAAAATTATTTTTTAAACTTTTATTATTTTATTATTTTTATTTATTTTTTTATTTTATTTATTTTTTAT
>APFE030797415.1:106164-147825 GCA_000404065.3 Pinus taeda | reverse complement strand
ATTCATTTTTTAATTTCTTAATTCCTTTTTAAATGGATCATCGAACTAAGACCTTGGAAACATCACCTAGGACCTAGGACTTAGGACTCAAGAGGGGATTTAAAACATTTTTCGACCCTCAGGACACATTACATCATGACTTTAACCACTTACATCTCAAGGGGAAAAACCCCTTTAACATAGACCCTCACAAAACACCCAGTTCTGCGACATGACTATAATCTAGCAGGCTAACACACTAGGATTTTCTAAAATTCCACTGACAAAATCTATCCCGGCTTTGGGGTCAGGTTTGAAGGAAAACTCTGCCGATCCGTGGATCGGTGAGACGAAAAACCTTCCGGGACATAGATTATCATAGAAAAGTTAGGTCCTCCTAGGCAATTTACAACATGACTCACATCTGCTAGGATTATTTACAATTAATACATGCAGACTGGGTTTACAGAAACGATTGATCAAGCTGCTGATGACTGCAGGATGGCACGGATATGCTGATCAGGTGCTGCCCCTTTTTGCGAAGAAACAGGGGGGTGTACTGCATGGGTAGTTGACCAGTAGAGGTCAACAGACATATCACATCTATAACATTGGAGGTCTACTTATGGGGCCCTACCCGATGTGAGTCAGATGGTGATAGGGATGCTTGAATTCAAGAAGAGCATGAAGGTACATGTTTGAGATGCATTGAAGGAAAATTTTTTAAGGGGCCATTCCCCTCATGCAGCAGGTCCACAGGTTTGGAACAACCGAGGAGTTTGGGATTCATGATCGGGAATCTCATGTATATAGGTGGAAGAAAGCCCTCTATGGCTTAACACCTCGGGTGTAGTATGAGGGGATTTATAGCTGTCTGAATTGCTGGGAATAGCTGGAATTACTGGGAATAGCCGGAATTGTTGGAACTGCTGGGAATAGCTGAAATTTTTAGAACTGCCGGGAATTGTCAGAACTGCCGGGAATTGCCGGAATAGCTGGGAGTAGCCGGAACTGCCGGGAATAGCCGGAACTGCCAGGAATTGCCGGAACTGCCTAGAAAAGCAGGAATTGCCGGAACTGTCGGGAATAGCCGAAACTATCGAGAACTGCCGGAACAACCGAAAAAGCTGACGTAGAGGGCAGAAGCCGAAATTGCCAGAATAGCCGGAACTGCAGGGAACAGCTAGAACTGTTGAAACTGTCGGGAATTGCTGGAACAGGCGGAAAAAGCTGATGCAGAGGGTAGAAGCCGGAACTGCAGGGAACAACGGGAATTGCCAGAACTGCCAAAATTGCCGGGTATAGTTGGAATTGCCGGAACTGTCGGAACTGGGGGGAACTGTTAGAATTGCCGGGAATAGCCGGAACTGGGGGGAACTGTCAGAATTGCCGGGAATAGCCGGAACTGCCGGAAACTGCTGGAGCAGCCAGAGCATCTGTCTTCGATGGAGAGCAACATGCAAGGGACAACTAACTAACATTGAGACAATTGTATGGTACTTAGCAACAAATACACCAAGCATGGAATGTTGTAGCTAACATGCAAGGGACAACTAGCATGCAACAACAAGCGTGCTAGGGACAGCAAGCAAGGAAGGGACAACAAGCAAGCAAGATGCAGCCAATACATAGGTTAGTATGGCAACATGGTGCGACAATGGCACATAATGCAATACAGTGATGGGTACAGTGTTGATTAATGAAACGTGATGAGATGCAACATAGTGATGATGGTTGCAGCATGGTGCAATGGGGTGAGGTGCAACATGATGACGGAATGCAACACAACGATAGGTGACGCAGTCACCTTGGAGAATTAGTTGAAGCAGCATGTCTTTAATTGATCTCATGTATCATCTTCTTAGGGATGATCTATGCTCTTATCTAGATAAGTCAAAGTGTTGATTTCTGTTGTAAATGTACTCTCTCGCTCTCTGTTGAACTATTGAATAACATATAAGAAGAATTGATCAAGGGTTTCCCCACATTGGGGTTTGTCCCTAGCTAGTGCCACATATTGTGTCCTCGTGTCTTGGCTTGTCTTTTGCGATTTATGTTTATGTTCTATCTGCAGTTTACTTTAATGCTGATGTGATTGCTAATCTGGAAAAGATATTGAGTTAACTGTGAAAATTGAAATAAATTGCTCTAAGCATAGAACATACCTAAAATTAACACTACTTGACTTTTCATCATGAAACCCCAACTAAGTTAAGGAAATTAATTTCTTTCGCTTAATCAAGGCATTTCATGGTTGCCCTAGGTCCCCCTTGATCCTTTAACGGTGCTCCACATGCAACAATGATCAAAAGAATATTGCTTCACTTGGTTTCGCGTCCACAACTTTGGGTGCAAAACCCACAACTTGGGTACACTGCCCACAAAGACCTTTTGTGGGACAACTTCTTACAAACCTAGCACCTAGGGTGTTGGAGTACCTTCCAAGCTACACAAATCAACATAATTAAAAGAGAGCCATTGATCTCATGATTAGATCTTACTTATTGAAGATTAGGTTTTTTGGCTCATGTCAAAGTTATAAAAGGCAGAGAGGGCAAAGGATGGAGATGCACAAAGAACATTCATTTCATAAGTCATGTGAGTGAAGGAGAAAATCAGAGATCTGATTTTCAGCCATTGGTGAGGAGTTTCAGCAGTAGTTCAGCAAGGAGAAGGCAACCAATCAGCATCGAGGAGGAGCAACTGTACAATGCAGCAGAGCAAGCCATATGGATTACAGAGCAGGTTGCATGTGCGGTGTAGATTTACCTTGATTTCTGTGCAAACTAGAATTTTCTAGGTTTGTTGTTCGTTTGTTAATTTCTTAGAGACATTTTCCCTGTAAGGGAGTTCTTGCAAGTTCTGAAGATATTTTGAATGAACTAATCTAGAAGAGCATAAATAATTGTACAATGTGTTTGATTGCTTTTCTCGTTTTCCACTGTGTGTAAGAGTTAATAGTTCTAGCAAATAACTAGATCTGATCTGTTTGCTTAGATAATTGGTTTTAGGATAATTTAACAAAATGGAACTAAAAGTCGATAGAAAAGTTAGTAGATGAGTAGATAAGGTAGTGGGTAAGGTGGCAGCTGCTAAATTTATGAGGAAGGGCATACTCACTCTAGGACAGCCTGTATATGAGTTAGTACAAATTAATGGAGTGCAATCAGCCATGTCACCACCCAATCAGTGCTCAGTCACTGCCACATGTCATCGTAGGTGTCATCTCTGCTAAAAGTAGAATATGTTAAAAATAGGAGATGATCCCCATTACCAAAAAATCTAGCACCTTAATGCAAAGCCTTACTAAGTACCCTAGATCAAGGGCAACATGCCAGCTAAGAAAGTAATACCTCAGTATTAGAGCTTCTTTCCTTCATTTTGTTAAGCTAATACATGCCTTACTCATAACTGTGGCATAAAAAGACTTGTAATCCTAGTAAGAGTTTCTTTCCTTCATTTTGTTAGGCTATTACATGCTTCAGTCATAACTGTGGCATATAAAGACTTTATTCCTGGTAATGGCTGACTGTCTTTTGTTAGTATGTTGCAACGTCTATTTTGTTGGTCTTAGGGATCTTAATATGAATTGTACTGTGATGTTCACATTTTCTTTGACCATGTTGACCAGGGAAGAACCATGTTGACCAGGGAAGAGAGCCTTTACCACAAAGTTTCCATAGTTATTATATGATGTTTCCTATGTTATCGTTGAGTTCTATAGCATTTTTCGCTGGGCATATTTAAGTTTTATAATGGGCCTAATTGAGGGTGGATAAATATTCAATAGTAGGAAGCTAAAAAAAGAAAAAAGAAAAAAATAAGAAGAAATTATACGCTCTACTAAATGTTTGTGATTGGTAGCTATTGGTCATCATACTAGCCTTAACAGTCCATTAGAAAGTCTAATTTTGTTTGCAGCAACAAGCTCTATGCAGCTGAAATCATATTGAATACAGGTGACAATTGGCTTGTGGATTTGAGAAACAGACAAGCTGAGAACATTTTTACTAAGGATGAATGTCGTTGACTAATTATTTCTGCTGTAATTAAGGCTTCTTGTGATGTACATTTGTTGATAGTAAATTATTCACAATACATGTAAATTTTTCAAGGATGGCTTCATGAACTAATTACTAATCTGTTGGATTTGAGTAAGTTTATGGGATTAGAAACAGAAAGGCTGAGAACATTTTTACTAAGGATGAATGTCGTTGACTTATTATTTCTACTGTAATTAAGGCTTCTTGTGATGTACATTTGTTGATAGTAAACTATTCACAATACATTTAAATTTTTCAAGGATGGTTTCGTGAACTGATTACTAATC
Source organism: Pinus taeda (assembly GCA_000404065.3). Lineage (NCBI taxonomy): Eukaryota > Viridiplantae > Streptophyta > Pinopsida > Pinales > Pinaceae > Pinus > Pinus taeda. Next base: position 143,516 of record APFE030797415.1, on the reverse strand, counting down.
TGTTGGTGGCAGTGACAAGCAATTCAGTTTTGTTCAACATTCCGCTATCGATTCTTATAATTTCAGTGCTCAGATATTTTTCCTTGGAAGTAGAGATTCGGAGGAGGGTTCCTGTTCGTCAGGAGTCTCATCTTTCTCATTTTCACCATAGACAGGAATCTCATATTGATCGGCTTCTTTTGCCTCCACCGATCTCAAAGAAATGGAAGAGGAAGATTGATTCTCCGGTCATTGCAACAGCAGTGGAGGAGTTTACAAGGAATATTGTACAAGAGTTTATTACAGATTTGTGGTATTCATCAATTACTCCAGATCAAGAATTTCCTGATCAGATTTGTTTATTAATCAATGATGTACTTGGGGAAGTGTCTCAGCGGCTGAAACATATTAATCTCATTGACTTACTCAGCAGGTGAACTGATAATATGCTTGGAGCATTCTGCATGCCCATTCTTCTTTAATAGTTAAAGCTCAGTGTAATTTTTTTGTACTTCATCAGTAGATTTCCTTTGATTTATATGACCTTTTATATCTAGGGATATGGTGGATCTGATAGGGAGTCACATAGAACTTTATAGAAGAAACCAAGCTTGTATAGGGGTTGATGTTATGGCGACCCTCTCTTCTGAAGAAAGGGATGAAAGGCTGAAGCACTACTTGGCTGCTTCTAAGGAACTGCACCCTGCCCTTATATCTTCAGAGGTTGAGTGCAAGGTAAAGACATAAGGACTTGATGATTTAGACTTCATGCTTTAAAGGTGTTTAACGTCTATATAAAGTTCAGATTGCAATTTCATTGATATTATGTTTCTACCATTGGAATTTTTCCAGGTTCTCCAACGGTTAATGGGAGGAGTAGTGGCAATTGTCTTAAGGCAGCAGGATGCTGAATGCCCTCTTGTTCGATGTCTTGCTCGAGAGCTTCTAGCCTGTGCAGTTATGCAGCCAATCATGAACTTTGCAAGTCCAATGTTAGCTTTGAGTATCCCTTTCTACATTTCATATGTTTTTGGGTAGGAAAAACAGAGATATTCAGAACTGATGATTTGCAAATTACATAGAACCTAATTTGTTGCTTTCTATAATGTTCTCTTTGTTACAAATAGATTCTCTGGTGGAGCTTAACCTTGAGAGAGTATCAGACCTTTGAAATACATTATTTTATTTATCATTCATTAAATATATTTGATGTAAGATGCATTTTTGCAAAGTTGGAAAAGCTGAGGGGGTTATCCCAAACTCCAATTCAAAATAAATCCAAAGAAAGAAGGGAAGATTACACTAATGCTCACTAATAACCAGAGGTGGCTAATGTAACTGTGAAAGTACATAATAATACTTCACATGTGGAGGCACTAGATGTTGAAAATGGTATAAGCTTCACTTTCAGCCACAACCAATCTTACTGTGATCATTATTTGTAGCTCTTGTGAAATAGGAAGACTAGGGCTTTGGAAACCCTATTACCATTTGTTATAATTGATTAAGGAGGAGAAGAGAAGGAAAAGTCTTGGATATTTGCAGGGGACAAATGTTGAAACCAAGGAAGACTTGCCGGTGTTGATGCTATCTTGTTGTGGATCTTTGGTGATGTCTAGGGCTTTCATGGTTTTTCCTAACTAGGATTTGGAGAGCTAGAGATTATACCAACTTTGTGATGAAGTTGTGGTATGTACATGTACTTTATTTCTTATATCTATATATATATATATATTATATATATATATATATATATATATATATGAAATTATATCTAGCTGTCCAAAATTGTGTAAAGCAAATTTGATTTTCAACTTTCTTTGTTGTTGGACACCTAATCTTGTAAGGGTTGGTGTGGAAGTTGAACAGTCAAAGGGAGTCCAAGAGACCTTGGAATATGGAATCCAACGGTCACTCCAATGTATTATAAAATGTATATCATGTGAATAATATATGCATTCAGTGCTTATCCTTCATATTCATGGTATCAGAGCTACAGGTGTATTCCTGTCCTACTCCAATTTGACCTCTGTTTTCTTTTGGCCTTTCTCTGTGTGTCTGTTGCTAGACCTGGGCATTGTCCAGAGTCCAGATTTCCAAATCTGCATTGTTCAGAGTGTAGGACCTAAATTTGTCACTATGCCCGTGAATTTTTCTTTGCCCCTGCCACTACCGCAACTCTCATTTCTTGCCATTCCTTTTATTCCTCACTATAACGTCAAGTGTTGGAACATTTATTAGAATTGGCCAGATATGCCATCCTTTTTATGCCAGTCTGTCTGTCAGATATACGTTTCCTCACTGAGTGATTACTCTAACGCTCCACTAGTTTGGTGTCTCTCTGAAACCAAAACAACGAATCCAATATTTCTCTTAATCACAACCACCCGTGCCTTCTTTTCCTCGGTACATATGGTCCTCCTTCAGTGTATTATTATCACCATTAATGACTTCAATGTTGTGCGCATATTTAACCGTGTTTAGCACAATGGCGTGGCTTTAGTAGGAGCTTGATTTCTTGGCTTATTTGTGAGGAGTTTAATCAATTTAAGGCGTGGAATTTCCTAGAAAACGTTGTAGTCGTTACTCTATTCTTCACTACAGAAAGCCTTCCTTCTGCAGTCATTGGCCAATCATTGTTTTGATTCACCAGAATCGGCGGATCTAGATTTAAATTCACGCTTGCGCTAAAGGAGTAGTCTGCACCAGCCATGCATTATAAGTAGAGACTCTAGTACATCGTTGTTGTGTGTTTGAAGGTCAGTCCATTCAAATTCGATTGAGAATTTTATTCTTTGCGCATTGTATTGAGTGTTTGTGTTGACACATCGACCATAGCTCCAACTCGGACATCAAGTTGTTGCCTGGAGGTGTTGTGCAAGAATGTCATTTGTGTCATAACCAACGAACCAACGACAGTGATACCGCTCCCATTGGCACAGTCAGCCTCAACCTGTACATTGTCAGCTCCGTTGAAGCATAAGTGTGGTGGCGTGGGACCTCCATTCGTGGCTCTCCAAATCGCTTGTCCAAATCGTGGTTTGGCATTGTGTGTCGGGCTTGATTGTATCGTGTCTCCAATTATATGATGGGCTTCCGAATCATGGCTCCAGTGCGATTGTTCGTGGCTTCGTGTTGCGGTCAGTTCCAGATACCACTGCTCAGTTCCGTTACAACTTACAATATACAACTGCTCAGTTCCGTTACAATATACCACTGCTCGCTCCCGTTACAATATACCACTGCTTGCTCCTGTTACAATATACCACTGCTCGCTCCTTTGTGGTATTACCTCCTTCGACTCCAATACCCTCGACTCCCAGTTCACACTTCGGTCCCTTGGTGCCCATTACTCCTATCATGACTATTGCAGCATCGTCACTGTGAATACACATGATTACTCCTGTTGCGACATCATGATCATACCCATATGCACAGTTAATACTCCTAACAACCACCAAACCACTCCATATGCTGTAATATATACCACTGGTTTATACCTTTATGGTAATAAAATGCTCACACTGGTCCTCCATACCAACGCTGGCCCACTGGTCATACCATTATATATTATACAGTTGCGCACAGTTATTACTCCTTTGGTTGCATTTCCCCAAACAATACTTTGGCAGGCGCAAGTAAAGGCTGGTAAAAAAACAGTACAGGTAACAATGGCAGATGAACTCCAATGAAGAATATTCTACAACAGACATGAACATCGATTTTGATGGCACCAATGAGATCAATTGCCTCTGTGTTGCGTTTGTTTGGTCAACTGGCTCTACTAAATAGATGAAAGAAATTATTTTTGATTATTCTTTTTATCATCAAAAGTGATGGAGAAGCTATTAAATTAAGCTAGGAAGAGTGTGTTTGCATCACTTTCAGGAAGCTTCAAAGAATTCTTAACCCCTCACCATGGATGTGTTATATTTTCTAGCATTAGAAAATGCTGCATAGTAAGTAATGATAGTATTGTTATCTCTTCTTGCAATCTTAGAGGTATAGTTGTCATTTTTCTTGGTCTGGAGGTGCTATATTCAACATTTTAGTTTGATGTTTTTGACTAAATCAATGGCGCATTGATTTTGAAGATCAATCCAAACTGAAGAATGTTCGCAATTTGTTTACATTGTAAATGGGTGGATTATTGGTTGAAACCTACACCCTTTGTTTCTTTAGCTTGAGTTGTTTGGAAAATGGCCAAAGTTTATGAAGTATTAGAGTCTGTGGAAACTTTGATACAATATACTATTGGTGACACTATCAAATCAACAAAACCACTCTTGTTGACATTCAAATATGTCTGCAAAATGCGTAGGAAAAGATTGACTTTTTGCAGTTGGAGTCTCAACTTCAGCGAGAAGAATTACAACAGTGGAGTCATCATTTTGGACCTGTTTCTGTTTAGAACATTGAGACAGAGTGCCATCAACACAAAGAATATAAAGTTGAGGTTGATTCACTTTCAGTGCCTAGTGCAAGAGCAGATTTGTATACAGAAGCAGAAATTGAGCCTGCACTTCTCAAGCCAACCATCATACCTTGGAAAGAGCTTGTCAACAACAAGCATAGAACAGGTCTTGGATATGACAAGGAATTGTCCTTTCATATTCTAGAATATTTAAAGCTCATCCAGTTTCATAGTGCTGGGTTTCTTCATGACAATTAATCTTCAGCTGTTTTAGATCCTACTCCTCTTCCATAGCAGCCACAACAGAATGTTAAATGCCAACATTGTGACAAAGTTGGCCGTATGAAAGATCACTGTTTTGATCTTCATCCATGTGAGCACTGTGATAGAACCACTCATTCTTCACATAGATGCTTCAGAAACAAGCCTCCTGCAGGAACAAAGATTCATCTTGGATGGATCGCGTCTTGGCAATGGACTTCAATAACCAAGAAGATATTTCAGTCATATGTCAGAACTTGTTCAAAAATATTGAACGGTCTTGTAGTTGAGTTTTCTCCATCTTCTCACCTTGTCTCTGAGAAGGGGGAAGTGATGGTCATCTACAAGCTTCAAGGCCACATCAAGCGAGCCTGAGCCACAACCTGAACTTGCCACACAATTCAGAGTTGTAGCTAGAGACACAGAAGTTCAAGCGAGCCTGAGCCACAACCTGCCATACTAGATTCAGAGTTGTAGCCTGAGCATGCCTTTGATTGGTGGTCAACCTTAAACCATCTATGTGGGGTTGAGACCTCCATTTTCAGGTTGAGCTTCTCCCTCTTCAAAGAATTGGGGACACTTCCTCTAGAAGAAGACTTCATCTTCTTGCTAGGTTTGGAATTGCATTAAGCATTCCAGAGTTGGTGGTCATCCTTAAACCACCGCAGGTTGTAGACCTCCCTTTTCCAGGTTGAAGGTCTCCCTCTCCAAATCATTAGGGACACTTCCTCTAGTAGAAGATTTCAGCTTCTTGCCAGATTTGGAAGAGTTCTGGGAAATGCACTAAGCGTTCCAGTGTTGGTGGTCATCATTAAACCACCCCCTTATGCCAACATTTCAGAGAGCACATTCAGCCTAGTGCTGCTGTGAATTTTTGGACATTTTGTATTACAACTCTGTTCTTGGACTCATACATACCCCTTCGGATTAAGTGGGGGAATGTTGGACACCTAATCCTCTAAGGGTTGGTGTGGAAGTTGAACAGTCAAAGGGAGTCCAAGAGACCTTGGAATATGGAATCCAATGGTCACTCCAATGTATTATAAAATGTATATCATGTGAATAATATATGCATTCAATGCTTATCCTTCATATTTGGTCTTTGCCATGGTGATGTCTAACATTTGTCTTCTTGATTTGGTAATTTTCAGCACTTGTCCATGAGGACTTGTCATAACAATCTGTTGAAATCATTGAACAGATTGAACATACAACTTGAAGATAAGAGAGTATGTTTTCTGCCATAAAATCTATTGTAATAAAGTGATTTTCGGATCTGGTATATGTGTGGAAAAGTAATGAGTTAGCCTAGTGCTGAGTTGTTTTTTCCTTTATTGTAGAATATGGATTTGTGTTAGTTTTGTTCGATTCTCATGCTCTTTATAATGATCTCAACATGGTATTAGAATGTGTCTGTATGTCACATGATTCAATTGTTGATATAAATTTTTTGGGCTAGTGGCATTACCTAAGGCTTCTTTGTGACTACATAACTGGGATTTTTGGATCATCTCTTTGTCTAGGGTTTTCTTGGGTTTAAACCTTTATTCAATGTCAACGTCTTCTTTTTAGGGTTTCAGCACTCCAAACCTAACACTCCTTTCCTTCACTATGCAAGAAAAACTCACATTGTAGATTTTTTATGAAAGAAGCTGCTACCTCTTTTTGGCCTATAAAGTTGAACCATTGAGGACTTTACAAAACTTCATACTTTGCACTATTGTTGAACTTCATGGACTCATTTTACAATGCACTTTTGGTTTTGCACTTTGCGTAAGGATGCTTCCCCTTTGTTTACTGACAATTGCATGGTGGAGAAAAAATGATCATATGGTTATATCAATGGTTTTAAAGGATACATGTTATGGGTTGTAGTGGCTACCTTAGGTTATTGTGATGCGAGGTTTTCTTTTCAATACCTCTAAGAACACAATCGGATTTCCATTTCTTGTTTTAATGGAGACAAGGGAAAGATCACTAGATCATACACCTACTTTTGTGTCCAATTCATGGGCCTTAGATTCAACATGAGACTTGCTTCCCAACCTTGAAAAAGAAAGGGATATGTGTCTCTTTGCATGCTTGAGTGCATGTGGTTCCATCTGCAATTTCAATACATTCAACTAAGATGCATCTTGTTGACACCATAATCCAGCTGAAGTTTGGGGGCCTAGTTTGATTTTAGTTGATTGGGCATTTGTGGACAGTCCAATCTATCATTCTCCAACATATGATTTTGTTGAAGTTTTTAGCTCAGACAAGTGTCTTCCACATTGGCTTGGTGTCTAGCATGTGGGAGAATGTCCAAAAGTGGTCCCTAGGACATTACCTTTATTTTATGAAGTTGAATTGACTTTTGTGCATTATTAATGAATATATATATATTTTTTTAAATGATGTAAGTTGTGATAATGAGAGATTATGTCACAACCATGGCTCGCGTTGGCCAAGTATTTAATGTAAGCCATTTTATCTCAGGGCTAGGTAAACTTCGTTATGATGAGACATAAAAGGAGTTCTTAGGGAAAGACACCAAATATTTGAATTCGTTTTTTGAAAGAGAGAGAGAGAGAGAGAAAATAAGTGCTGGTGAAAGAAGAGAGGAGCAGCAAGGAGCACACAAACGAAGGAGAACACAGAATATTTATTGCAATCATTGCGCCTATTTTGAGGCAGAGAAATCACAGAAGTTTGGCACAGATTTTGAGGTAGTATTGTTGCACAGAAATCAAGTATGGCACATATTTTGAGGCAATATTTTTGCACAGAAATTGAGGAAGTTTGGCACATATTTCGAGGTAGTATTTCTGCATAGAAAAAGATGATTTTTGGCACATATTTTGAGGAAAATTTTCTGCATAGAAATCACGGGTTTTGGCACAAACTTTGAGGAAGTATTTTCTGCACAGAAATCAAGTGTTTTAACGCATTTCAAGGCAGTCTCTTGTACATAGAAATTGAGCCTTGGCATAGTTTTCGAGGTGGTGAAGTGGTTCAGAATTCGAGATTAGTACAACCAGTTGCTTCTGAAAAGGAAATTCGCTGTAAACTCATTTTATTTTTCTGTGGGCTTATAATAAAAAAATTCTCTCTACTAGTTTTCCCTTCGGGGTTTTTCCAGGGGCATTGCCTGAAAATTTGTGTCATTTAATGTGTTTGTTTTCCCTAGTTTCCTCTCAACATTTGCAGTAAATCATTCAATGTGGATTCTTTAATAGGTTCAGTTTTTGAATGCATTTGTGTATGGACATTAAATCCTAGCAACAAGAAACCGAGAAACTTATTGAAATTGAAAACCGTGATTAGGTCAAATTAAAATTACATTGTATCAAAGCTTAATATACTAGAAGGGGAAACCACATAAGAAAGACACTAGGGTTTGCAAGAGAGTTGTAGATTGTTCACCAAGAAAAGGGTTGGACCTTATTATCACTTGAGTAGGTCATATGGCTACAAGGTTGAGGTTTGAGGATAGATTGGAGGGGGTAAGAAATTTCAGCCCATGGAAATGGAGGTTAGTATTGATTATGGAGGAATATGAATTGTGGGATATAGTTGAGAATTCTGTCACAATTCCTATGGGTGCAACATTTTTGGCTGAATAGAACAAAAATAATGTTAAATCCAAAAGGATTTCCCTTGATGCCATTAAAGACCATGTGATTCCTCATGTTATAGATTAGAAGAATGCATTTGAGATGTGGGATTCTTTATGCAAGTTATCGTAGAGCTCAAACCAAAATAGAAAGATGGTGTTAAAAGGGAAGGAAAAGAACAACAAAATGACTAAATCTGATACAGTTGCATCATACCTTACCAGAGTGTCACAGGGGCGTGATAAGTTGGGTGTTGTTGGTGAGAAGGTGGGGGAAATCAGAGTTGGTTGCGATAGCCTTAAGTGTTTTTTCTAAACCATGGGATAGCTTTGTGTGTGGGATTGTTGCCAGGGAGAACAACCCAATTGGGAGAGACTTTGGGATTATTTCATGCAAGAGGAGCTTAGACTTGGTTTAGGCCATACATGTCAGTAGCGAGGTGATGATGAGGAAAATATTTCTCTTTCAACAAAGGACAAGAAAAGGTCCTAAAGTTGGGGCCAAGTCGAAGGGTAAAAAAAAGGACATGAGCAAAGTCAAGTGCTTTGCATGTCATAATTTGGGCACTATGCATGTCAGTGTCCTGAGAAGAAGAAGAAGAAACAAGTTGCAGCTTTAGCTAAAGTGGATGAGTTTTCGATTCAGTTTGAGAGAGAATTTTCTTTACTGACTTCCATGAGTGCAACATCCACTAGTGTTTGGTATCTAGATAGCGGGGCCTCCAACAATATGATAGGTTTGCATGAACACTTTACAGATCTTGCAAAGGGTGGTGTGGATCTCAAGGTAGTGCTTGGAGACGACACCAAGGTCAAGGTAGTTGGACACGGGACAATATCCTTTTAGAGGAAGTTCCCGGTGCGCATGGTAGCGAGGGATGTATTGTATGTTCCTGGGTTGATGAAGAACTTTATATCAATTTCTACCATAGAGGACAGGGGGTATGAAGTGGTATTCCAAGATGGATAGGTACTTGTCCATCCTAGGGGATCTAGTGTCACAACAACAAAAGTGGTTCAGATCAAACAAGGGAAACTATACAAGCTCATGTTTAAACCAACTCGTGCCTTGATACATAATAGTAGTACCAAAGATTTTTGTGAGTTATGGCATATGAGGATGGCTCATTTGCAGCATGGAGCTTTGGGAATACTAAGAGAGATTGTTATAGGAGTGCCAAAGTTTCGTATCAAGATGTGTGCAAAGGGCGTGCACTTGGAAAATACACCAATATTGATTGTCCACGTAGTGACAACAAAGCAGTAGGGATTCTTGATTTGGTACACTCTAATATTTATGGTTTGATGTGATCAATCTTTTTGAGTGGGTATGAGTATTATGTTACCTTTATTGACGACTTCTCCCGGAAGACCTGTATTTACTTCATGAAGACCAAGAATCAGGTCTTCCGCTGGTTCCAAGAGTTCAAAGCTCTCGTGGAAAACCAGACAGAGAGGAAAATTCAGGTGTTGAGGTCAGAAAATGGGGGTGAGTATAACTCCAATGACTTCAAGAATTCCTATGCACAGGAGGGCATTAAAAGAGAGTTGACAGTTTCGTACAACCCGTAGCTGAATGTGGTTGTTGAAAGGAAGAATAGAGCCATTGTTGGGGCAACAAGGGCCATGTTACATGATCAACGTCAATAATTTTTTCTTTGGGTTAAGGCATGCAACATAGTTGTTTATATCCAAAACAAGAGTCCTCATAAGGTCATGGGGAGTAAAACTCTTAAGGAGGCTTTTATAGGGAAGAAGCTTGAAGTTGGTCACTTGTGGATTTTTGGGTGCTTGACTTACTCACATATCCCTTCAAAGAAGAGGACAAAATTGGAGCCCACAATAGAAAAGGGAATTCTTGTTGGGTATAGCGAGAATTCAAAGGCTTATTGCATATACATTCCTTCTTTGAGGAAAACAATGGTTAAGTGGGATGTGATATTTAAGGAGGATTGAGCCTTTAGGAAGTCATATGAGTTAGAAAAGGGGGAGCAACAATGTCCTAAGTCTTAGGTGGATATTCCATAGGTTACAAGGTCATAGAGTACAGGTTCATAGGTTTTAGGAGCTACAGTTTCCCAGGTGATAGGTTCGTAAACCATTGGTGTATAGTCTCAGGTACACGATCTTCAGATGAGAGTGATGAGCAGGAGGGTTCCACTACACAGGAGGTTATTTCAAGAAGGTGGAAGCCAAGATGGATTCAGTAGAACTTGAAGGAAGCACAGGAGTTTGTGGAGAGTCCCAAGAGGGTTGTCAGGAGATTAGGGCACTAGAGAGGTTTTGCAACTATATGGCTTTAGTGAGTAGCATCACTAAGTTCGAGCCTTCTCCTTTTGAGGAGCCAACAAACTAGCAGGTTTGGAGGGACGCCATGGTGGACAGGTACAATTCCATCATTAAGAATGATGTGTGGGAGGTTGTATGAAGACCCGAGGGGAAGTCAATGGTGACTTCCAGGTGGCTCTACAAAATAAAGTACGTTGCAGATGACAACGTTGAGAAGTACAAAGCATGATTTGTGGCACATGGGTTCTCATACATAAGAGGGAGTTGACTATGAGGAGATCTTTGCTGTAGTTGCAAGATACACTTTGATCAAGGCAGTGATCTCCATTGCAACATAGATGGGTTGGCGAATACATCAGGTGGATGTAAAGACAACTTTTCTAAATGGAATTATACAGGATGAAGTGTGCATTGAGTTGCAACAAGGCTTTGAGGTGCATGGGAGTGAGTCTCATGTGTGCAGGTTGAAAAGGGCCTTATATGGACTGAAGCAAGCTCCCAGAGCTTGGCGCTCGAGGATTGATAACTACTTGTAGCAGATGGGTTTTGAGAAGAGTGACGCGGATTCTAACCTATGCTACATAGTGGTTAGTGGAGATCCTCTTGTTCTTGTGCTATATATGGATGATCTCTTTATTAGAGGGTTAGAGAGGCTCATAGCTAGTTGCAAGCGAGATTTTGCTTCAGAGTTTGGAATGAGAGATATCAGGTTGATGCATTATTTTTTGGGATTGGAGGTTTGTGATCTAGGAGGATCCCAAAAGGCCTAAAATTTGAAGTCCACAAATCTCAACAAAACCAATGTGAAGATGAAGAACTCATCGAGACAATTCTAACGATGCAAACAACACCCCAGTCTGAGTTCGTATGCAAAAGTTATAGGCGGTCAAAGTTCCAGTCGAACTTGGCATTGGACAAATTTGGACCATAGCGAAAGTTGGCGGTTCGACCAAATTTCGTGGCTAGAGCACATCCGATGCTACCCCAAATCATCACTCCCTCTTAGCGAGGACTGTGCTCTAGCAATACTCCTCATTGAGTATTACTTTGATCATCTGACATCGGTACCTATGCTGATGCTAGACCTTCCTGCCCAACATCCTCTGCGCTGCTGCATCTTGTACTGCTGCCCATGGTTCTTCCACTGCCACTACTGCATCTGTACGACAACTCCCTCTGCATCCGTGCTGCTGCTGGTCCTTTCTCCTAGCACTGCATCGACATTGCACCTTCCTCTGCATTTGTGTTGCTGTTGGTCCCTTCTCCCAACACTGCATCTGCACTGCAACTCCCTCTGCATCTGTGCTGCTGTTGGTCCTTTCTCCCAACACTACATCTACACTGCAATTCCCTCTTTATTCGTGCTGCTAACACATTACTTCTGAAAGGGGTTCTTTACCATCCCCATCTTTTCTCTAAAGTAGTCAAATATTGACTTTCCAAGGGCCTTGGTGAGGATATTTGCCACTTGTTCCCTTGTAGGAGTGTAGCTCAACTGTACAACTCCACGTTGAACACAATCTTTGACAAAGTCACACCGGATATCAATATGCTTTGACCTATCATGAAATACTTGATTCTTAGAGAGTTTGATGCAACTTTGATTATCAAACATGATCCTGTGGCCTCCATATTTCTTTTGAATAGGTTTACCAACAGTTTTCTAAGCCATATGGCCTCACACGAAGCTGTGCTTGCTGCCATATATTCTGCCTCGGACGAACTCAAAGCCACGAACTTCTGTTTTCCTACTGCACCAAGAGGTTATTTCTAATCCAATGTTGAAGCAGTACACATAGGTACTTTTCCGATCCACTGAACTTCCTGCCTAATCTACATCAGTAAATCCACTCAACCTGATATCCTTCCCCTTGTTGTACAAGAGCCAATAATCAACTGTTCCCTGTAAATGCCTGAGAATGTGCTTGGCTGCTGCCCAGTGAGCCCTCTTTGGTTCCACCATGAACTGACTGAGGGTGTTGACAGCGTAGCAAACATCTAGCATGGTATTGACTAGATACCTTAGGGACCCTATGAGCTGTCAGTATAGGGTGGGATGGACATCCTTGTCTTCTGATGCATCAATCTTCTTCCAGTTGGTGATCATTGGCGTAGCCATAGGTCTACAGTCTCCCAACCCGAACCTTTTAAGAATTTCTGTAGCATACCTTCCTTGCCCAAGGAAGATTTCTCCTTTCTGCTGCCAAATTTCCAACCCTAGAAAATTGTGCATTCGTCCCAGATCCTTCATATCGAACTCTGTGGCTAGATTCTTCTTGCAGTCTTCAATGAGTCTGGATGATCCTGTTAGGAAGAGATCATCCACATATAATACTATGATAAGTGGCTCGCTCTCTACGACCAGATAGTAGAGATTCGGATCCACGCCATTCTTGACAAACCCCATCTTCTGCAAGTAGCCATCCATTTGACCATACCACGCTCTTGGTGCTTGCTTCAGCCCATATAAGGCTTTCTTCAATCTGCATACATGAGACTTCTTCTCATGAGTTTCAAAGCCCTCTGGTTGTTCAATGTATACTTCTTCTTCTAATACCCTGTTCAGAAATGCCGTCTTGACATCCATCTAATGGATCTCCCATCCATCTGGGCTGCAAGAGATATCATGCTCCTAATAAGATGTATACCTGGCTACTAGGGCGAAGGTTTCTTCATAGTCAATCCCTTCCTTTTGAGCATACCTCTTAGCCACAAACCTGGCCTTGTATTTTTCAATATTGCTCTCTGCAGCATATTTGATCTTATAGATCCATCTTGAACCTACCGCAGATCTGCCTTGAGGCCTTGACACCACCTCCCAGACATCGTTTACCATTATGGAGTTATACTCATCCACCATCGCATGTAGCCGGACTTGATGCTGAGCTGCCTCCTTGAAGCTGGCTGTTTTCGCTCCCTTTTACTGTTCCTTGGCTTTGCGATGAAGTTCTCTACATCACGCAGAATCTAACGAAGTTCCCTGCTGGTTCTTCCTCTGCCAACAGGGGCTTCTGTTTGCTCCTCTTCCTCATCCCAAGAATCTTCTTGATCTGAGGAAGGATTCTTCACTTTCGTTGGTTGAAGAGGCATGACCAAAGGATCCTCTTTCGACTGCTCCTTGGAAGGCATTTCGCGAGATCTTCTGAAAGCTCTGTCGTCCATGAAATTTACATCTCATCCTACTACTACCTTTTTGCTTCTTGGAAGATAGATCTTGTATGCCTTAGCATTCTCGCTATATCCTGCCAGATACCCCTTTTTTGCGGTCTGATCCAACTTCTTCCTTTTTTCTTCGGGTATGCGACAATATGCCAAACTCTCAAATATCCTGAAATGACCGACTTTAGGTGTCTTCCCAGTGAAGACTTTCTCTGTAGTGATCTTGGCCAATTCCCGATGAGGAGTCCTATTCTGAACGTAGACAAACTTTGTTGCATGCTTCTGCCCACAAGAATTTTGGCATATCTTGATCATATAGCATGGCCCTTGCTGCTTCTACAATAGTCCTGTTTTTCCTTTCTGCCACCCCATTCTGCTCTGGATTGTAGGGAGTTGTCCACTCTCTTTTGATGCCCTCCTTAGCACAAAAATCAGTGAAGTCCTTATCTACATGTTCTCCACCATTATCTGAGTGCAAGACTTTTATTTTCTTACCTGTCAGATTTTCCACTAGAGCCTTGAACTCCTTGAATCTACAAAAAACCTCATCCTTGGTTTTCAAAAAATAGATCCAAGTTTTACTCGAGTGGTCATCAATGAAAGTAAGGAAATACTCGGCATCGCTGAGAGTTTTGACAGACATAGGTCCACAGATATCTGAGTGTATCAATCCTAGTACACTCTTGGCCCTATGGTTGCTCCTAGGAAATGCCACCTTGGCATACTTTCCTAGAGCGCATCCCCTGCATACGTCATCTCGTTTCGTACTCAGATCTGGAACTCCTGTTACAGTGCTCTTTAGAATTCTCAGAGCTCCATGGTGCAAGTGACCCATCCTTCTGTGCCATAGTTCGTTCAAGTCTTTGTCCCCATGACTACCTATTAGTGCCATTGGAGATTTTAGTTGTAATCTGTACAACCGATTACTTTTGATCCCAATGTGCACTTTCTTTTTCCAGCTCGGGTGTTTGACGTATACCTTTTCCTTGATGAAATAGACGTCATAGCCCTTGCCTTGTAGTTGTGACACGGAAAGTAAATTCATCCCCAATCCTGGCACATGCAACACATTTGTGGCACAGAACCGCTCTCTCGATTCTGTCTGAAAAACTATGGTACCCTTTCCTACTGGAGTACACTTTGCCTTGTTCCCCATGGTGATCTGAAAGTTCATATTCTCTTCTTGATATTCTGAGAAACACTCCCTAATTCCTGTCATATGCCACGAGGCTCGATTGTCTATATACCATACTTCTGATGATGCAACACTAGTCATGCATGCCACTTCTTCTTCCAACTTGGAAGCCAACATAGAGAAATCAAAATCTCTCTCTCTTGTGCAATCTTTTGAAAATCTGCGTGAGTCCCCTGAGGTGGATGCCTCTGCATCGTGGTCTCGACCCATAACTGATTTTCCCTTTCTGTCTCTGATTACTTGCTCTGATACTATGTGAAAATTCTATCACTGTAGCAACTGATTTACTTTTCCTACTTATTTCATCATAAGTTATTCATGAAATTACTTCAACAAACATTAAAATAAATATTGTTGCAGATATCACATCGTAATATAGAAACAAAAATATGCACACATTGACACAGTTATTTTGGACTAATGTCCTCGTAAAAACCCAATGTGGGAAAACCAGTGCAGCAAGGGAGGATTTTATTATTCAACAATTTTCTTGTACAACATGATGCCAAATTGGCTTACCCACAGATAGACAAACTTCCAACACTTTCCTAAACCCAACGTAGGCCCTGCTGACCTCTGCTACAGCTTGAAACCCTTTGCATCAGCCTACTGAGGCTCTGCGTAGCTTCTCTGGGTTTCTGCGTCACTCCTGCAGCCTTTGCGTGGCTTCCTCTGGCTCTGCGTCCGCCTCTTCTATACTGATCTCCCGTCTCTCTGTTTCGTACTTGCTGCCTCCTGACTGCTCTCCAGAGTCCAGACCACTGGTTCATTTTCTCAGCAAACCCCGCTCCAGAAATTGAACTGACTAGTCTCCCTTAGTGTGTTCTCCAAGTGCCCCTCAAGCCTCCTCTTATACTTTTTCTGTTGACATTTCAACGGTCGAGATTAAGTTCCTAATCAACGACTAAGATTAGATCTGGCTTGATGCATGTATTTTAGACCATTCTAACACAGATTCATATTAATACACATTAATATTTTATTTTCCCCAAGTTTAGCCTTAGGGACTCCATTAAAAATATTAATTATTTTAATATCTCCTGATCTAT
This sequence comes from Pinus taeda, assembly GCA_000404065.3. Classification (NCBI taxonomy): domain Eukaryota; kingdom Viridiplantae; phylum Streptophyta; class Pinopsida; order Pinales; family Pinaceae; genus Pinus; species Pinus taeda. Next base: position 127,575 of record APFE030797415.1, on the reverse strand, counting down.
TTAGAATCTACTCAAACCCTTTTTGGGTATTGGAGATCTCATATGTCCCAACCTCTCCACCAAATTTCGTGGCTAGAGCACATCTGATGCTACCCCAAATCAACATTAGAGAACCACTTGTCCTCTGGTACCCAAATTTTAACACTCCCTCTTACCAAGGAAAGTGTTCCACAACCAATCCTATCTTGTCTCTGAAGTAGACATGCTTGCCTTGTGGTAAGGCTTTGGTGAAAATGTCCGCTACCTGCTCATTGGTGGAAATGTACTCAAGCTTGACAGCTCCCTTTTGGATATAGTCTCTAATGAAGTGATACTTGATCTCAATATGCTTTGACCTATCATGAAAAACTGGATTCTTCGTGAGTTTTATGCAACTCTGATTATCACAACAAATTACTGAAGGTCTCAATGCATGACCAAATAGACCAAACAACATCTTGTGAAGCCATATGGCCTCACAACTAGCCAAACTAGCAGCCATATGATCTGCCTCAGTTGAGCTCAATGCAACTGACTGTTGTTTTCGCCTGTACACGACACAACTACCGAACCCAACCCAAAATGGCACTCGGAAGTACTCTTCTTATCTGAAGCACAACTTGCCCAATCTGAATCTGTGTACCCTGCCAGTCTCACTCTGTCACCATGTCTATAATCCAGATCAAAATCCACAGTCCTTTGCAAGTAATGAAGAATGTGTTTTGCAGCCACCCAATGCACTCTCCTGGGCTCACACATGAGCTGACTCATAGTGTTAACCGCAAAACATATATGTGGTTGAGTGTTGACCAAATACATCAAACAACCAATCAGCTGTCTGTATATAGTAGGATCCACCAACTCGGAATCAGAAGCATGAAGCTTCTTCCGGTTAGTGATCATAGGTGTAGACATGGGTTTGCAGTCCTCCATGTGAAATCTGCTAAGAATGTCCACAATGTACTTCCCTTGTCCCAGGAAGAAATGCCCCTTCTCTTGCCACACCTCCAATCCCAGAAATAATGCATCAAGCCGATATCCTTCATCTCAAACTCTGAAGCAAGATCTCTCTTCAGCCCTCAATGAGTCTTTCTGCACTAGTGATGGTCAAGTCATCAACATACAACACCAGAATGAGAGGTTCCTCACCCACCACAATGAAGTATAGGTTTGGATCAGCCTCACTCTTTGTGAAGCCCAACTGTTGCAAGTATGTATCAATCCCAGAGTACCAAGCTTTAGGGGCTTGCTTCAGGCCATAGAGTGCCTTTCTCAATCTGCATACATGGGACTCCTTCCTGTGCACCTCAAAGCCCTGCGGCTCCTCAATATAAACCTCCTCCTGAATGAAGCCATTGAGAAATGCGGTCTTCACATCCATTTGGTGGATCTTCCAACCCATCTCTACTGCAATCGATATAATGGAGCGAATAGATGTATACTGAGCTACGAGAGCGAAGGTCTTCTCATAGTCAACTCCCTCTACCTGTGAGAACACTCTCGCCACAAATCGAGCTTTGAACTTCTCGATGCTACCATCTGCAACATGCTTCATCTTGTAGAGCCATCTGGAAGTAACAATTGATTTACCTTTAGGCCTCGACACTACCTCCCAAACGTCATTCTTCATAATAGAAGAATACTCCTCCATCATGGCCTCTCTCCAGACTTGTTGGATGGCTGCCTCCTCATAACTAGGAGGCTCGGAGTCAACAATGCTTGTTACCATTGCCATGTAACTACAAAACTGCTCAGGTGGTTTACTCTAACCTGTCAATTTTGGCCCAACAACTGATGTGGCCTCGCACAAGGTATCTTGAAGCGACTTGTGCTTCCTCTTCCCTGAGAATACTTCTCCCACCGGAGTGAAAGAATCCTCATCATCATTAGAAGCCTGAACTCCTAAAGGCATGCCCACTGACCTCATGCCTGAATTTGTGCCCGTAAATGCTGAAGTACCATGCGAACTGTCCATTAGTGGACTACCCTGTGAACTGCTCTGTGGACTGCCCTGCATGCTGCCCGAAGAACCACCCACCAAACTCTGAGAGCCACTGCTCACTGATGGACCTGACACTGTAATTGATGTACCTCTTGATCCCTAACCACTAGATCCCTGTGACTGAATCAACTGCTCCTGAGGGTCTGGTGACTCTGGATACTCTAACTCTCGTGACATCCTGAAAGCTCTCTCCTCCTCAAACTTCACATTCTGCTTGACAACCACTTTCCTCTGTGCAGGAATATAAATCCGATAAGCTTTCGAGGTCTCACTATAACCCACAAAGATGCCCTTGTGTTTGTAGTGGGCTCTAGCTTGGTCCTGTTCTCCTTGGGGACATAGGAATATGTAAAGCACCCAAGAAAACAAAAATGCCCAACATCAGGCTTCTTCCCAGAAAAAGCCTCCTCCAGAGTCACGTTCCCCAAGGCAAGATGTGGACTCCTGTTTTGCAAGTACACAACAGTGTTGCAGGCCTCTTCCCACAAAAATAAAGGTAACTCCTGATCATGAAGCATGGCTTTGGCAACCCCTGCAATGGATTTGTTCTTCCTCTCTGCAATCCCATTCTGCTGGGGGTTGGAAGGAAACGTGAACTCCCTTCTAATGACTGCCTCAGCACAAAAATCAACAAACTCACCAAAGGTATACTCCCCTCCATTGTCCGACCCGAGGACCTTGATCTTCCTACCTGTCTGGGTCTCCACAAGAGCTTTGAACTCTTGAAACTTGTTAATTTTAGGTTTGTTCTATGCTTAGAGCAAATTATTTCAATTTTCACAGTTAGCTCAATATCTTTTACAGATTAGCAATCACATCAACGTTAAAGTAAATTGCAGATAGAACATAAAATAGATCGCAGAAGACAAGCCAAGACAAGAGGACACAAGATGTGGCGCTAGCCAGGGCAAACCCCAATGTGGGGAAACCCTTGATCAATTCTTCTTATATATTCTTCAATAGTTCAGTAGAGAGAGAGAGAGAGAGAGAGAGAGAGAGAGAGAGAGAGAGTACATATACAACAGAAGTCAACACTTTGACTTATCTAAGTAAGAGCATAGATCATCTCTAAGTAGATGATACATGAGGTAGCTGAACTCAGTTGAAGACATGCTGCTTTAATTGATTCTCCCAAGAGACTCCATCACCATGCTGCACCTATCATTGTGTTGCTCATCATCATGCTGCACCTCACTGTGCTGCACCATGTTGCACCCATCATCACTATGCTGCATCTCATCATGCTTTACCAATCACGACTGTACCCATCACTGTACCGCATCTCATCATGCTTTACCAATCACAACTGTACCCATCACTGTACTACATCATGTACCATTGTTGTCCCATGTGCCATTGCTGCATCATGCTTGTCACTATTGTCCCATGTGCTTGCTGCACCATGCTTGCCACCATGTGCTTGCTGCACCTTGCTTACCATACAACTGTCCCAATGTGCTTGCTGCACCATGCTTACCATGCTGTCCCATTGTGTTTGCAGCACCATGCTTACCATACTGTCCCATTATGCTTGCAACACCATGCTAGCCACCATGTGCTTTGTGCGCCATGCTTGCCACCATGTGTTTGTTGTACCTTGCTTACCGCACTGCTGTGCCAATTGGCTATTGCCACGCCATGGCATTGCCGCTGTCCCAATTGTTGATGCTGTCCCAATTGTTAGCATTGCTGTGACTGCACTTCTGGTTAGGGTAAGTGCCACTGCCCTTAACCCAACACACAGCAAGACTAGCCTTGAACCCATGAGTAAAAGCATCTTTGAAAATTCTATTTTCAAATGCGTACCTTTCCATCGATGAATGCCACCCTGAAACCTTTGAATTCCACTGCCGAAATGGACACCAGGTTCTTCTTGCGATCAGGTACATAAAAGAGCTTCTTGTAAATGAATTGAGTTACCCTCATTCAATTGAGAGGTAATATTCCCTACACCCTTTCCGGGATAGATGGTATCGACTCCAAGTATAATCCCATGATTGTTTCCATCTCTACCAACTTAGGGAGAGCACCCTTTTATTCGATGAAGTGCCTTGAAGCACTACAATCAGTAAGCCAGATTCCCAAAGAGTCTGAAGGAGAGGGCCAATATAAGTTAACGCTTCTTTATCTTATCAGTAACAACATTTGATTCTTCATACCTGGGGTTCCTTGTTTTCTTTGAAGAGTCGGCTATTTCCTTCATGACTTGCATTACCTGTCATTCCTCTGATCATTGAAGATGTCCCTAGAATGATTGTTATCATCATCAAGTGATGTGTCCCTACCATTCAGACACTCCTTCGCATTATGGCCGAACTTATTACAAACAAGGCATTTGCCTTTCCTTCCACCCTTAGATCTGTACTTCCCATTGAAGTGATCATTAGGTAGGCCATCTGAAGCTTCTGCTGCGCCATTTTGATAATGTTCTCTGCTTCAAATTCACCCTTGGTGAATTTCAAGAGGGATGAGGAACCCATTGAGCCTTTTGTTCTTTTCCCAACTGTCTTCGGTGATTGCTCTTTCACTCTTTCTAGTGCTTTGTCTTCACCTCAACTTTGATACCATGATAATTTTAGGTATGTTCTATGCTTAGAGCAATTTATTTCAATTTTCACAGTTAGCTCAATATCTTTTACAAATTAGCAATCACATCAACATCAAAGTAAATTGCAGATAGAACATAAACATAGATCGCAGAACACAAGCCAAGACGAGAGGACACAAGATGTGGCGCTAGCCAGGGACAAGAAGCCTTTGATCAATTTTTCTTATATGTTCTTCAATAGTTCAGCAGAGAGAGAGAGATAGTACACATACAGCAGAAGTCAACACTTTGACTTATCTAAGTAAGAGCATAGATCATCTCTAAGTAGATGATACATGAGGTAGTTGAACTCAGTTGAAGACATGCTACTTCAACTGATTCTCCCAGGAGACTCCATCACCATGTTGCACCTATCATTGTGTTGCTCCTCATCATCATGCTGCACCTCACTGTGCTGCACCATGCTGCACCCATCATCACTATGCTGCATGTCATCATGCTTTACCAATCATTGTAGTTGTTCTGCCCATCCAACTTGTCTTCAACTCTCAAATCCAAAGACATGTTTCACTGCCTTATCAATTTGAAATTTTCAAATATGTGGTAAAGGTTTCTGTTTTTCTGTGTAAAAATCAGCTCGCTGTAATTTTCACTTTGCTGTCCCAAACTGCACTTTTCAGCCAACCAAGCTCTGATACCATGAAGAAATTTCAACCCCCACTCCAGTTATTAGTTTTTCTTATCACTCCATTCATTTAGTTTTAAATCCAAGCATGATAAAAGTTCTAAAATATGGAAATAACAATAAATTTCTGAAAACACAAATTTAGAGATTTCATAACCACTGAAATTGCAGAAATAAAACACATCAAAATTATGACAGCCACACATAGAAAATAACACAGTTATTTTTGGTCAATGTGGCCTTGGAAAAACCCCCTACAACTCTTGGGGAAAACCAATTTGAGAGCTCTTCTTTATTTCTGAAAATGCTTTTATAGAGAAACTGAAATACACAGTAAAAATTCCAGCAACCACAAATTGCAACTTATCTCGGTTTCTGTGCTTGAATTCCACCTCGAAAATCGTGCCATTCAGCAAACAGCCAAAACAATTTTTTTTCCAGCAATAAAACAACATTAAATGTTGTACGGCCTGCCTCAAAAAGCATGCTCAAAACTTGCTGTACGGACTATACAAATCGTACGGAATTCAACAATACGGTTGCCTTGAAATTTGTGCCCAAATCTACCTTGAAATTCATGCCCTTGCTGCTGTTCCTCTTCCTCGATTTCTGTGCTGTACCTCTTCCTCGACATCTATGCCTTTCTCTTGCTGTATGGTTTTGCCTTGAGATGCGTGCCCGTAAACGCTGTTGCCTAGATTTGCTGAAATGTCTTCTTGTTGCTCTCTTTCATGTCTTCACTACTCAGAAATTCTCCTTGGTCTCTCTTCTCTTTCTCTCGAATGCTCATGAAAGAATTAATTGATCTTTTTCTCTTCTCTTTTCCTTTTACTCTCTAAATGACCTTTTGGGTTACTCTAAGATCTAATGATTGAGATTCATTTAGATCTAGGGATGAGAATAAATGTGCATTTAATTCTCACTTTCTATTTTTTAACTCACCCACTTAAATAAAGACCCACTTAGCCTTTTATTTCCATAGTCACTTTTTCACTTTATAATTCTTCATTGACTTTAATACAGTCACTTTTTAAATTAGAATGTAATTTTACCACTTATAAAGTCACTTTTAAATTAGAATGTAATTTTACCACTTATAAAGTCACTTTAGGAGAAAAGTCCAAATAAATTTAGACACTTTTCTCTAGGCGAAAGATCAAAGTCTAAGGGAACCACTTGTCCTCTGGTACCCAAATTTTAACACCTTGCTCAGTCCAAGGGCCTTTTGACTTCTGACTGTTATAATTAGAGAGCTTTAGTAACTTGTTGAAGTGGAGAAGATACCAAAAATGAATGGTGATCTTTGTTGTCTTGTCTACAGAGATTAGCTACAGGCTTATGATAAATCAATCTTCAAATATGACAACATAATTTTCTTTGCTCTTTTGCATAGGAAGATCCAGCTAGGTTCTACTTGGATCAAAAAGGGTGTCTCTTCAGAGAATGAATTGTGTTAGATCACCAGGTTGAACAATGTGGGGTCTTACAACAGATCCTACACACACAGTTCATTTTTGGTTGGTCTTGTGCCAATGGTTGCTCATCAGATAAATCCAAATATGCCAGAGTTGGATTTACAAATGGCATTGCTCTCCGTGTGGTAAGGTTGAGAGTCGAGACAGTGAAACACATCTTTTGGTCGTGCCACTTTTCTGGACAATGCTGGAAGATTGTGCAGCTGAGTATTACTGCCTCATCCAAGGAAACGTCCATTGGTGTGTGGCTTTTCTTGTGGAACGTCTAGTGTTCTAAGTCATTTCTCTGGTCTTGGAACTGTATTCACTCCTTTGTTTTGTTCAGTCTTTGGAGGGTGCTTCATGTATATTTTTGAAGAAGTTGTAGGTTTTATCTGTGCCTTTCAGAAATTGGCCTTTGACAGGATAACTGTCTAAACCAAGGTCAATAGGTTTTTTTCCACGAACAATGCAAAAAATGTTTCTGTTAGAGCTTATTCTGTCCTTATTACCGCTTTGAGTGCATTAAGATAAAAGGTCATTCATATTGTACATTTCTGCTTTTTCTGTGTAAATAAGTAGTATTTTCTCAAGAAAAGAAAAACATACCTCTGTCTCACCTTTTTCCTGAAATCAATGCAATTCCATCTATTAATATGACATATTTTTAAGCTTTAGACATCCTGGTAAACAGGGTTGTCTACTAAATTAACACTTTGATGTGCCCCATTTATTTTTCTCTTGATATTGACTACAATTTTTGCCTTAATGTTTTGTTTTTCCATTTCAAATTTTCCTATTGTTCTTATGATTGTGTTGGAGTTGTAGGTGGAGTACATAGGAAAAGAATTTGAATACCATTTTGGAGACTTATTTTGTGTACTAAGGATGGTTACTTCCATGGGTTTACTGCAGGTTCATTAATGAGCTCATCGAATTTTTTTCACTTTCTGCAAAAGCAGAAGTGCTAAATAAGAAAACAGACAAAGATGAATCAGGTAAATTATCTAAAGAAAAACTTGTAAGAGAACAACCTAATCAAAGCTGCCTAAAGGATATGCCACATTCTGCCACAGAACCAAACTACCTCAGAAGTAGATTCCCTAAAAAGGATATAAATGAAACAGAAACTGATGATCATCGAGGCGGAGGTCTAAGTTCTCTTCGTAATGATAAAAATCCAGACTATCAGGTAAAGCCTATATCTTATCCACAGTCTCTATCGTGTGATTCGGCACAATTAGTGGAAGCTAAAAGAAAAGGGAAAACTCAGTTTCTGGCGCCTGAAAACCCTGACAATCTTTGGATAAAGAGGCGGAGTAACAAGTTGAAGGATACTAGTACAGGTCAATGTAATCCAGGTCATTTGGAAAAATCATCAGTTCTATGGCAAGATACAAGAGGTACATTGAAGTGTGATGATCCTCTGATGACAAAGGAATCTATTCAGTGGGGAAACACATGCAAGCCAACTGAAACAGACATGCTTAATACTCCTGGAGATGCAAAAAAGACTGAGAAACTGAAGCATGTTCCAGCTTCTGACTCGCAGACCAGTGGTCTAACAGAATGTAGAGATACAGATCAGAGTAAAAGAGTTTCACATATAAATGTCAAGCTAGCATCAGAGAGAGTTTATGAAAAGCAAGAAAATAGCAGAAGCCGAGAAAATCAACTGTTAAAAGTTCAACACAGGCGATCAAAGAGTAGTGGTACTGCATATGAGGGTTCTGAAAAGATTGATGCATCATCTTTTCTGGAAGAGAGGGTGAATTCTGTTGTCAAAATTTCACAGGGTTCAAGAGTAGGTGAAGTACGAGATCATTTACACATTGGAAATCAATCAGCAGTGGAACGGCCTCATAATGTTAATGCATCTGTTCGCAAGCTGGAATGTTGGGTAAGTTTAAGACTAAGAGAATCTTTTACTGCTTTGCATACACTTTCCTTTCGTTAGTTGTCATTTTTGGTTACTTGTTTATTGATAACACAAGTATGCAGGTTCTTGGAGTCCATTTTGAAAGAGTAGGATTAAAGTCTATTGCTGTTTATTCAATTGCCGTAACAAATTCAGAAAAGAAAAGTTGGGTTGTTGACAGAAGGTATGGTGGATTGTATATATGCTGTAAAAACTGGTTTTTCTCGTAATTCTTAGGGTCTTCACTCTTACATTGATGGTAATCTTAGCGATGATAATTTCTAATCTTTGAGTCTTAATCGCTAAGGTTGTTATTGTTTTCACCTTAAGGCAAAACTTCACATGTATCTCAGAATGTCGTTTGTAGGAATTTTTTGTAGTAATGGGTTTATTATTTGAATTTGAATTTAGGAAAATCTAGCTGACTGATCTCTACTAATCAGGTTCCGCAATTTTGAGCAATTACATCGGCATCTTCGAGATATACCAAATTATAGGCTTCATTTACCACCAAAGAGGATTATTTCATCTAATCTCGATGATTTTTTCATTCGGGAGCGCTGCATTTTGCTAGAGAAGTATTTGAAGGTACACATCTAGTACATGTTGAAGTTCCATTTTGACATTTAAGTGCATGGGCATATGTAACTTGGTGAGTCATTGGTGAGCATTTTTATGTCTGTAGCTTAAGTTAGCCATTCTCTTTTGTTAGTCAGGCATTTCTTTCTAGCACTTTGTGCTAAGGTTAGTTATTGAGTTCTACTTCATATATGTAACTGCCTGCTACTTGCCTTTTGACACTCACAAGGTGTCACAAGATTACATTTCAGTTCCACAAGGAGACTAGTTTTAGGACAGTTACTTTTTCTATAATGGACATTGCTTCTTCATTTACATACAGCTGTTTTTGTGTGAATAAAATCTCAGTCCTTTGCATAAGTTTTTGTACTTTGATTCTGCATATTTATGGATTCTCTGTCGTGTCCACTGTCTTGTTCCATTTGAGCACTATCACTTGCAGTTTGTCTTTTTAACCTCGACAATGCTTTGTAGCATTAGTTTTGACCAAAAAGAGTACCTTTCTTCTATAATCTTAGTCTAATTATGCAGTTTTATTTGCAGGATTTGTTGTCAATCCCTAACATTGCAGAGCGGCATGAAGTATGGGATTTTCTTAGTGTCACATCAAAGGTATTTAACTCTGATAACAGTGATTTCATTTTAATGCCATCGTTTCTTCATAACAAGGTTAAATGCCTTTCATTACCATTAAATTGTGATCCAGATTCCAAACCTTTACAAGTAAGACCAGACTTGATTTCCTTTTTAAGTTTTTGCAAGATACTGGGCAATGCTTTTCTGTTTTCCATTATATACTCAAGTGTTGGACTTGTTGCAGTTTTTATCTTATTCATTAAGATAATAATATCAAAAGACTTTTTGTAATAATATTATTTTAATTTTGTAAATGTATATTTTTTTTTCTAGTAATAATTATTATCCATGTTTCCAAGCTACCATACTCCAGCCTATAGGTGAGAATAAGATTGCTGGCATGTTGCCAGGCCAAATCGACAATTAGCTCACAAAGAGCCCTGTTACAACACCTTCTATGTTGTAAAGTCCCAAGCATCAAGGAGATAGTCATGTGCAACTCAGGATGCCTACCCATTGTCAACTCAATATGTCTCCTACCCACTGTCATCTCAATATCTCTCTTTTTTTTTTAGCGTTTGGTTGGCTCTTCTCCAACTTAAGGGGGCCCCAAGCATCAAGGAGATAGTCATGTGCAATTCAGGAAGCCTACCCACTGTCACCTCAATAACTCTCCTACTGTCACCTCGATATCTCTTTTTTAGCTTTTGGTTGGCTCTTCTCCAACGTAAGGGGGCCTTCTCTTACGAAGTTTTCTATGGCTATGGAATGGGTTTGAACCCCAGAGGAGAGAGGTCATGCAATGTACCAGTTAATTTCCCTATGGTGCAGTACTTGCCAGATCCAAATGCCATAAAGAGTACAGAGAATTTGGGATAATCTTTCTGTTACCATGGTTTGGGTATACCTGGTATTGCAAAACCTTGTGGCAGTGATTACGTTGTTAAAATTTTCTTGAACCCAACAAATGGACAATTTACTACCTATCAGATTACAGAACAACTGAATAAAAGCACAACTGGTATCATAAAAAAACTGAAACAGCAGAAGCAATATTGTTAGTTTCTTAAAGCTCAGATCTGATTTCTAATTAGTAATTCCAATAAAAATATTTTATACTCACATCCATGTACGGAAGATGAGAAATTTCCAGATTTGATTTTTATGAACATAAATACACTGATCTTGCTAACAATGGAATGCACAGCAGAAATAGGAAACCAATCACACAAATTTGACACAGTAATTTTTACTTCGGAAAACCCCGAAGGGAAAAACCAGAAAATAATTTATTATTTCAACCCCCAGAAAAATTCTGGAAATTATTACTTCAATTAATGAACATGTACAATTCAGAAATTTATTGGAAATCATGCCCAGAATTCAGTCCAGCCTTTTCCTAGCACTGTAACAGCCTCCTTGGAATTTGTGCCACCTCAAAAATCATGCCAGAAGCTGTCTTAATCTTCATGCAGCAGATCTGAGCCTCCACACTGCACTGTTTGCACCTGTACAGCCTCTGCAATTGTGCCCAGAAGCCTTGGGATGTGTGTAGCAGTATGCCCCCCTTGAGTTTTCTACCTTGGGATGCATGCAGCCCTGAAAGGATCGATCTCTCCTCTCGTCAGCCATTTCTCTTCCTTGCAAGTCAATTTCCTTCCTCTTCAACTCAAAAATGATTACCTGTACAATTGTTGTGTCTTATACTCTCCTTATATCTCATTTTATAACTTTACAATGACTAAAACCTAAGTTACCGGAAACTCCTGAAGAATTTGCTGGAAACGTGGATCCACATTTCCGATACAGAAACGGATATGATTCTTGCCCAAAATGCTGTAAAAACGTTATTGTGCCGTTTCAAAAAATCGGAAACGTTAGATTTGGAATTGGATGCGTTTCCAAGGGATTTAAATTTTTTTGTATCCGTTTCCGGAAATTCCAGATTTCCGGAAACGGATCCACAAAAATTGTGATCGGAATCCACCCTTTAAATGTTAAAAAGCATGAAAATTTATATAGCCATAAATAAATAAATAAATAATTAAATAATTAAATGAAGAAATCAGATTTGCAAATAAACTCACTATAAACACAGTCTCATAAAGTCTCTTCTAAATCTTTAAAAACAACGACACTCCATATATTTATCAAGGATTCTTACTAAGAAAAAGATAGATGTTCAAAAATGCAAATAAAAGGGTTTGATGAATGTCTTTGTAAAGAGATTTATTTGAGTGATTAATTTTCATTTTGGTTAAGGTTTTGTTAATTGTCATTGATTTTGCTCTTGATTTCATAAATCCCTCCAATAGAACAAATCTTCTCTAGCCAATCTTGTACCTGTGTATAGTCAAGAGACCAAGCTGACATTGAGAAGATTGAAATGTTGAAATAGGTCTTGACAGAATATCCCAATGATCGCATGGGCCTTTTAATTGTCATGCAAGGAAGATAGATATCATCTGACATGCATGACACGTTCTTTGAAGGAATTAGACCCAAAAGAACAAAGGCTGTAGCATTTCTGATTACATTACTAATGATGATGATAATATGTTGAATGTTATAATAATCACTAATGATGATGCCATTGTTTATGCCGAATTGATGATGATGATTTGTTTATGTTGAATTCATGACGATAATTATGTATTTTTAGATATAGATTCTAGATTCTAAAAGATGAATGGTAATATATATATATATATATATATATGACGTTGTTTCCTTGCCGTATCGTATCCTGATATTATGAAAATTTGTTGTATCCATTTCAAACCCCGTATTCGTATCCGTTTCAGTTCAACCTAGACTAAAATCCTTATCTCCAAAGTGATTAATGTTTGAGATCTAATCTTGACCACTTGAGATCAATGATCACGACTTAATCTCTCGTTGACACAACTTAATTCACTTTTTAGTCATTATAAAATAAAATAAAAGTTACTTTAACTTCATAAAGATAAAATTTATATGTAGAGAGTGTCTTTCAGACACTTCTACATGCTAGACACAATTCACAATTCCAATTTTAGAAGTGTATGTCCAAGCTACCACATTTAACAAAAATGACAACTAATCTCAATCACAGAAGCACACAAATTTTCTGCCCAATCAAACGGTTTCTCATTTTATAAATGTAGAACCTACATATACAACAATACCTTGGATTTAATCCAATGGATCCCACCCTAGATCCTTTGATGATTTGATCTATCTCCTGGCTAATCTAGATCTCCCTCACTGCTCCTTGTGCCTTCCTCAGACTCGGAACACTTGAATGGAAATCCTTCTCCACCCAATCACTAAGATCTCCTCTCACTATGTCTTGTGCTCAAGATGTATTGTGTGCCTTCACCCTTAGCCTATCCTTTCTTTTATAAGCTTGAGATGTGACCAAATCCACAACCCTAATCTGCATAGTGATTGACGATTGAGATTAGATCTCACATCACTTGAAAACGACGGTTGAGATTCATCTAATTCACTAATGCAAAAACCTTTGCATTTCATTAGATTAATTCATTTTTTTCTTATAAAATAAATTACTTAAATCACTAAAGTAATTGCTAAGGTTAAAGGTGTATTAGGTGACTTATGCATGCTTAGATACTTAGGGTTATGAAGAAGTACTTGTCCCAGCTCTAAACATCAACAATTGTCACAAGGATAAATAGTGAGTGGACATTCAGAAGGACTTGTAGTGCTGGAAGTGATGGAAAATGTAGGCCTTATCCTACACTAGAGCACATTACTCAATAAAGTTGATACATAACAACATGCAATATCTTTATTTCATACCTTAGTTGTACACTACCATAATTTAGGTATTTATTGAAGAAGCCCATGGTATACATATTATTCCAAGTGCAATAACTGAATGCATGAACCAACCCATTTTGTTGTAAAATTAGTAAGAGCCAACCTCTGTTTTAGGTGGAATGTGAATATAGAGTGTTAGAGGGGCCGACTTGTATACCTCGCTCCTCATACATTTTTAAGCCAAGTGTGGCCACTTTTACCCACCCATGTTGGTAAATTATAGAGAGTTTTTACCTATTGTTTTTGCTTGCCAGCGAGCAGGTCTATGATGATCCACATATAACGAGCCTCAAAAGCCTCCAATCCACACTCTAGTGAGTTCTTTATTTCATCTAAGCTAATTATCTGATGAAGGTGGGTCATGTTTTATAGGGTACATCTGTTAGTTTTTATAACATAGAAGGTGTTCTAGTCTTGAAACTTTTTGAAGAGGCTAAACCACAAGAGTTCTCCATAGCACATAATTCTTTTTTGGAAATTCCACCTAGAAGTGTCTCAATTAGATTATTAGCCTATTTTTAAATAATTGCTAAGTCCGAAGTTAGGAAAATGGATTAATTAATCAGAATTAATTGCGATAAGGTGTGAATCATCTAGAAACTCACATGGATCGACTCCGATATGATCTTAGCCCTTGATTAAGTTTTAATCTTGGCTGTTGGAGTCCCAACAAAATATTATAAAAAGTCTATGGGTAGATGGAGAACACATACACACAAAGATCGATTTCCTTGGAGAGTTCGAATTTTCCATAGAGCAGTAGTCAGTTGTCAGAAGAGTTCAAGCTTTAGAAGGGAAGCAGAGATAGAAAGGGGTAAGGATTGCGAGTTCGGAGGAAATATTTTCCAAATCCAGAGAGTCAGCAACAAAAGGGCCGTATTTCCCAGTGAAGTTGCGTAGAAGGCTTCAAAGGGAGATCAATTTTGCAGAAGGAGAGAGAAATTCAATAGTTGTTGGTCCGAAAATTCTCCGGGAGGCCAAGCAAATTTCTCTGAGATAGGACATCATTTTTCTTGTAGTTCCGGGCTTAGCGAGTTGGGGTTTGTGTAAGCACTGTGCAGTGGCTATACGATTGGCCAAATTTGTCAGTTGTCGGAGTAAGATCAAGCGTGGTGTTGAGGTATTTGCCTCACAGATATTTCAGCTAGATTATTTTGCTGTCAAGATTGCTAGATGAGCATCCATAGATTGTACTCAAAATTTCACTATTGTGTAATAATAAAAACCCTTAGCTGCTGCACTAGTTTTCCCAAGTTGGGTGTTTCCAGGGACTTTAGTTCAAAAACGTGTGTCAATTTTTATGTGTACGCTAGCATATTTCTCAGTTTCCAACGCTATTGTTTTCTGTAGTTTTAATTGTGAAGGTTGTAGTGTGATTTATTTGATATCTGCCTTAAAAAATAAAATGTTAATTAATTAACAATTAGAAGAATTAATTCCAATTTTTGCAATAGGATTTCAGACTTGGAATTTTCACAACATCAACCATTTTTGTATTCTAGTGCTTTCATTTAATCTTTAAACAAAATTCTAGTATGGATCACAAGTTGAATTGGATGAGAGACCACCTTTTGTTGTACTTTTGTTCCTATGCTTCACCTTGGTGGTTATCTTTTGCCCCTAGTCCACTATAACCTTCTATGAGGCCTTTATTTCATTTTCTAGGAGGGGGGAAAATAGGAGGCTCTAAGTGATCCATTTCCATTGTAATCCATACTTAACACTTTCCATCTCTCCCTTGTATCTACATCCCTTGGTATTAGTTCCTTGATTTTCTCATTCTTGAGTAGGGGCTTGGAAACATTGCCCTAAGAGGTTGATGCAACAAAAAGAAAGGAAAGAGCATGAGCTCTAATGTGAAAATGCAAGTGTTACGAACAAAGTTCGTATACACAAGTTAAATACTCCAGAACACTTGGAATATGAAGATGTCCATAGAGGATATATATATATATATATATATATAATGTGTGAATGAGAATATGAAGATGAGATTGTTTCAAATGAGAGCCCGCTTATATACATAGGTAGGTGTCCCTTCAGGAATGGTCATGTCCTTAGAGACATGTTTCTTCTATACTAATCACTAATTAATCATTTTTATGATTGTTATTATATATTTATATTTACATTATTTTTATATATATTATATTCATAACATTGCTTTCCTTTGCAGAAAAGATTTGTCCTCAAAGCTTATTGCTGACAAGGCATGTCATCTGTTTCTATGTCTTGTAATCTATTTGCATCTTTCGAAATTCTTCAATTTTTCATCTTCGTTGATACAAGATGATAAGATCCTCTGAGTGATAAACAAAATTGTTGAACTGGGAAGGAATATAACCATCTTAAATCAATCTTCTATGGAACATCACAATTATTTGATAACTTGAATAATTTGTTATCGTAAGACTCGATTTTGCAGACATCAATATTCTTTAGTACATATGTTTGTTGTTTTTGTTCTAAGTGACACAAAATTCAAATACGTAGACTGGTTTTTGGGTGAAATATGAATGTAGAGTCTAGAGGGGCCGACTTGTATACCTCGCTCCTCATACATTTTTAAGCCAAATGTGGCCACTTTTACCCACACATGATGGTAACTCATAAGAGAGTTTTTACCTATTGTTTTAGCTTGCCAACTAACAGGCCTATGATGATCTACAGATAACCAACCTCAAAAGCTTGTCATCCATGCTCCAGTCAATGCTTTATTTCATATAACTTGATATTTTATGAAGGTGGGTCATGTTTTATAGGGCACATCAACCATTTCTGTATTCTAGTGCTTTTATTTAATGTTTAAAGAAAATTCTAGTATGGATTACAAGTTGAATTGGATGAGAGACCGCTTTTTGTTTTACTTTTGTTCTTATGCTTCACCTTGGTGGTTATCTTTTGCACCTAGTCCACTATAACCTTCTATGAGGCCTTTATTTCATTGCCTAGGAGGGGGGCAAATAGGACGCTCTATTTGATGTTGCATGTCCATCGTAATCCATACTAACACTTTCCATCTCTCCTTTGTATCTACATCCCGTCGTAGGGGTTGACTGCTATCTGTCATTGGCATTAGTTCCTTGTTTTTCTCATTCTTGAGTAGGGGCTTGGAAACATTGCCCTAAGAGGTTGATGTAGCTAAAAGAAAGGAAAGAGTATTAGCCCTAATGTGAAAATGTGAAATTGTTATGAACAAAGTTTGTATACACAAGTTAAATACTCTAGAACACTTGGAATATGAAGATGTCCATTGAGGATATATATACATATATACATATATACACACAGAGAGAGAGAGAGAGAGAGAGAGAGAGAATGTGTATACATATATACACAGGCAGGTGCACTTTCATGAATGGTCATGTCCTTAGAGACATGCTTCTTTTATACTAATCACGAATTAATCATTATTGTGATTATTATTATTATTTATATTTACATTATTTATATATGTATTATATTCATAACATTGTTTTTTGCAGAAAAGATTTATCCTCAAAGCTTATTGCTGACAAGGCATTTCATCTATTTCTATGTCTTGTAATCTATTCGCATCTTTCAAAATTCTTTGATTTTTCATCTTCGTTGATATAAGATGATAAGATCTTTTGAGTGATAAAAACAAAATTGTCGAACTGAGAAGGGATATAACCATCCGAAATCAATATTCTGTGGAACATCGCAATTATTTGATAACTGGAATAAATTGTTATTGTAAGACTTGATTTTGTAGACATTAGTATTCTTTGGAACATAAGTTTGTTGTTTTTGTTCCAAGTGATACAAATATGCAGATTAATTGAGATTTTTCCAAGCATCAGAATGCATTTAATTTGTCCAAATCACTCCACAAAATTGAAGGACGAAAATCTCTAATGACAGCTAAAAATCCAAGTGATGATGGTTTGTAATGAGACTAAGTCTCATGTATTTATACAAGCTCTAGCAATTCAAATTTCTAATTATAAAGCCCTTAAAACATAACAAATGATGTGAAGACCCTTGGTTACAAGCCAACCAAAAAGCTTTAACATTAATTATTGTTTAATTTCTCCTTTAGCCCATGCGAAGTGCTCTCTAATGCTAGCGTTGAGGCCTTATGTTTTGAGGATGAAGGCGAGGGACTCAAAAGTGATGAATAGGAAGGGGATGCCCTCCAAACGCTGCAAAACATCTCCAAAGCCCAATTTGGGCTCTGTGGGCTCCAAATGGCTCAAGATCAAGTTGATGCTCAATCAATAAGGGCTAGAAGATGACACCTACCCTCCCATGTCTTCTTGGGAAAGGAAAAATCTCCTTTGGGCCCTAGATCAACTGCCAAGTGTTGTGTAGCTGACTATGCAACGTGGTCCAAGTGCATCATCATCTCTATTGTTGATTTGAGGTAGGATTGAATGTGCTCTAGCTACGAAATTTGGTGGAGAGGTTGGGGCACATGAGATCTCCAATACCCAGAAAGGGTTTGCGAAGATTCTAAACAAATAAGGAGATATTAAAACAATTAATATTTTTAATGGAGTCCCTAAGTCTAAACTTAGGGAAAATAAAATATTAATGTGTATTAATATGAATCTGTGTTAGAATGGTCCAAAAGACATGGAGTAAGCCAGATCTAATCTCACCCGTTGATTAGGGACTTAATCTCGGTCGTTGATATGTCAATAGGAAAAGTATAAGAGAAGGCTTGAGGGTCACTTGGAGAATACACCAGATGATCAGTCATTCTATTCTCTAGAGCGGGGTTTGCTAAGAGAGATAGAATCAGTGATCGAGAGAGCAGTTGAGGGGCATTGAGTACAAAGAAACAGAGAAGGCAGAGATTGTGTCGGGAGAGCAGTGCAACAACCAAGGAGAGTGATGTTGAGCCAACAAGGGCTCACACAGAGTCACGCAGAGGCAGCCAAGTGTTGCGCAGAGCATCAGAGGGGCTAGTGTAGTTGACGTAGAGGCTCCCATAACTGACGTAGGGCCTCCTAGGGCTGACGCAGGGCCTGCGCTGGGCTAGGAGTGGTTGACGCAGTCCAGATTACGCAGACACTGGGGTTGCAGAGAAGTTTGTGCTGAGGAACTGCTGGAAGGATTTTCCGGGGTCTCAGCGAGGAAATTTCTCTCAAATTGTGAGGTATAGCTGTTAAGGAAATTCTCTGTTGGGTAGGCCAATTTTGACACCTAGATTGTACTCTGATATTGCTTAATAAGAAAACCCTCAGATAGCTGCACCGATTTTCCCACATTGGGTTTTTTCGGGGACATTGGTCCAAAAATAATGGTGTCATGTGGTGTGTTTGTTCTTGTTTTTTTTAGTTGATGATTTGTAATATGTTGAGCATGCACTTGTGTTTATTTTCAGTATTTACTTTGTAAATAACTTGTTAAAGAAAAATAACAAGTAGGTAGGAATAAATAAGAAAAGTGCATGAAGGGTTTCTAAACTAAGTAAATTTAGAAAATTCAACATGGTATCAGAGTGTGATTGCGGATCACAGGAGGACTAAAAGACATCAGCTACGCAGAGCAATAGCAGTAGAAAATAGCTGTCCCGAGGTGACAAAAGCTGTTTCTAGCAGCACAAAAGCTAAGAAGTGTGACGCAGAGCTAGCCAGAGCCATGTATAAGAAGTCGGGAACTGCACAGAACCTCAGAGAGGCCAGTGTTGCTGACACAGAGGGCCAGAGGGCTGACGTAGGGCATCCTAGGGCTGACACAAACCCATCTAGGGTGTCACAGAGC
Organism: Pinus taeda; assembly: GCA_000404065.3. Lineage (NCBI taxonomy): Eukaryota > Viridiplantae > Streptophyta > Pinopsida > Pinales > Pinaceae > Pinus > Pinus taeda. The sequence goes on along the minus strand of APFE030797415.1, from coordinate 108,276 downwards.
TAGCGTGAGGCAGAGAGGGGCTGACTCAGTGCACAGAGAGGCAGTTGCTAGAGTCTAGAAGGTTGCAAAAATATTGTAGAGTGGAGCTGGTGAGGTATTGTAGTCAGAACAGTACCTGACAGAGCAAGGCCAGAGGAGTTGTTACTGAGGGTTTCTAGCTGAGGAACCTGGATTAGCAATGCAGTTGCACAAGAAGATCAGAGTAGGGGGCATATCGATAAGCAACAGGAGGATTCCCAAGAGGGAAATCAGGACTCAGAGGGAGTCTAGAAGAGAACTTCCAGACAGGGAGTAGAGAGTCTAGAGACTCAGAGGAGTCGAACAAAGAACTTCGAGGAGGGAAGTAGAGGAGCATCATGGCACTACACGGGGTAAGAGACCAGGATAAATTGGACGGAGCATCAAACTTCGCAATCTAGAAGGCCATAATCTTATCAGTGCTTGACATGAATCGTGTCAAGAACTTTGCCTTGAAGACAATAGCTATCCCAGTCGACCCAAATGATAATGACAAGTACGAAGAGGCAATGGCGAGGGCCAACTGCAGTATCCTTGACGGGGTCAAGGATCATGTGGTACCACATGTAGCCGAGAAGGAAATGACAGTTGAGACGTGGGAGGCTCTCAAGAACCTATACCAGCATACTTCTGTGCAGAGAAGAATGCTGCTCGAGAACTAGATGAGGCCGTATCAGATGAAGAAGAGTCAAACGATTGACTCCTTCCTCGGAGGACTGAATGAGATCTGAGATCAGTTGACTGCTATAGGAGCGACACTGGATCAGGAGCTTACGGTGAGGACAACCTTGAATACTGCCTCAGAAGAGTGGGAAGTGTTTGTCCAGAGCATCCTGGGCAGAGGAACTCTCCTACCTTAAGACAAGATGTGGGCAGCTCTTCGCCAGGAAGAGATCAGACAATAGTCAAAGACAGGTTGCAGTAGGAAAGGGATCAAGGTCAAGCAGGAGGAGGAGGATGTGGCACTAGCATCTAAGGGAAAGCAGGAGAAACAGAAGAAAAAAGATCTCTCCAAGATCAAGTGCTTCCACTGTGGGGAGATGGGTCATTATGCGACCCAGTGCCCAAGGAAGAAGAGTAAGGGAGAGTCTTCCGAGACTAAGGCAGCGCCAGCATGGGCAAAGAAGGAAGTTTTCATAGATGATGATTGTGCCATGAGTGCACACGCACCACTTGAGCATAAGTGTGGAGACATTGAGCTATAGTCAGGAGGATTACAAGGCGATGAGGGGCAGGATCCTGAAGGTACCCAACCTTTTGGATTAGACCTTGCTACGGGAGCCTCGACGAGGAGTAGCAGGACTGGCTAGATGGGTAGAGACGGATGCAGGATGGAGTGATAGAGAGAGCTATAGTGCAGGAGTCTTGAGACAGCGCAGAGCTAGCAGGCTGCAACAGTGCGAGAGGCACAGGAGTGTTGCACCAGTGTAGGAAGGCACAAAGAGGTGTGCAATGGTGTGAGATGCAGGGAGTTGTTGTAGCAGCGCAGAGGTCAGAGAGGGAGCACTTGTCAGCGGCAAAGGGAGCTTCAGCATCAGAGGGTGTTTCTAGCTCAACAAGGAGGTTAGTTGGGAGATCAATTACTTACTTCTCAGTCACTGAGTTGAAGTGCAGCAGTGGGCAACACAATGCAGCATGATGAGAGGAGGTGCTGTGTAGATGCAGTGATGGGAGAAAGGACCAACAATAGCATGGATGCAGAGGGAGTTGTCATACATATGCAACAGTGGCAGTGGTAGAACCATGGGCAGCGGTACAGGATGCAGCAGTGTAGAGGATGTTGGGTAGGAAGGCCTAGCATCAACATAGGTACCGATGCTGGATTCAGTGAGGAGTATTGCTAGAGCATAGTCCTCGCTAAGAGGGAGTGTTGATTTGGGGTAGTATCGAATGTGCTCTAGCCAAAAAAAATTGGGGGAGAGGTTGGGGCACATGAGATCTCCAATACCCAGAAAGGGTTTGAGAAGATTCTAAACAGATAAGGAGATATTAAAATAATTAATATTTTTAATGGAGCCCCTAAGTCTAAACTTAGGGAAAATAAAATATTAATGTGTATTAATATGAATCTGTGTTAGAATGGTCCAAAAGACA